>CAKNET010000065.1:19480-90424 GCA_930272545.1 Sphaerostilbella broomeana | reverse complement strand
AAAAAAAACCCAATAACAACCCCCCTGGTCCCGGGTCCCCCCCCCCCCCCCCCCCCAAGACTTCGTATTCCAATCATCCACTTTTTTTTTGGGTTGCCCTCTGCCGGGAGAAGACAATCTCCTATGCCGGCATTCCAATACCAATACAATACGAGAAAGCAATGTAAAGCTTGGCCTAAAAGGAAAAAGGAAAAGAAAAGAAAGAAAAAAAGGTTCTTCAACCTGCCCCCAGAAACAAAAAGATTGGTTAGATGAGACAGCTACGCTGCGAATCGGTGAAATGAGACATGGTAAGTTTCAAACGTTTCAAGGATCCAGGATAAATACGCAGAATGAATACCACAGTGCCATTCGTTAATGTTGAGAAGAAGCGCCCAGTGAAAAAGAGGGGCAGGACGGCGCGGGTATGGGGTTTGTGCTTACATAGCTTGCTTACATCTTTATCTTGGCTTGGCTTGGCTTGGCTTGGCTTGGCTTGGCTTGGACTTTGGGCTTGGGCTTGGGCTTGGGGCCCATCAAAGCGGCCTAGAGCGGGAATAACTACCCGGGATGGGTGGGAAAATATGTAGGTTTGCGCATTGATTTCATGTTATTTTATTTAAATGTGTTGAAGAGATGGTGGCGCACTGCTGCTGCTGCTGCGGGGGGGGGGGGGATATATTGTCGTCTGATAATATCCTTGCTGGGGTTGAAGCATCGTGAGTTTTTCTTACTCTACTTTAGATAGTGACTCCATCATCCAAACACACAGCAAATTCAACAAACCAAACCAAACCAAGCCAAACCAAACCAAACCACCTTCCATTCTCTCCATTTCTTATTCCTCCCTACAACATTAACCCACCCCAGTCAAGCCAACTAAAATTCCAATACGAATCAGACTCTCCTTCACAACAACAACAACAACAACAACAACAACAACAACATCCATGCCAGGCCCTGCCCTGCCCTGCCCTAAGACAATTTACCCCATACCGCGCAATCTTCGCGCTCCCCCCCTTGCTCTCCGATGAACCATCGGCCCGTCGGGGGCGGCGCATCACGACTCGCCATGTACATACGCATGACACATACATTACGAAAAGAAGTGCAATTTTTTTTTTTTTTTTTTAATTATTATGCACAGGGCATAAAAGGTGTTTCAATCCCGGTTTTCTTTCCATTCCTTGGTTAATATGGGTTTGCTTTTATTTAATCTAGTTTTATTTTATTTGACTTTTATTCTTAAATCTTACGCCAATTTAAAATTTTTATTTTTGGCAGGTATTTGACCCCATCAAAATTGAATCAAATACCTTACCTACTCGTACCTGCCCAAGTAGGTACCTACCAGCTAATCCATTAATCCCATGGAAAGCAACATTAGGTAGCCGTCTACTGTGCTGTGCTCTACTGTACTGCACTGTACTTCACTGCAAGGTTATGCTATGCTGCCTGTGCAAGTACCTACCTCTTACCTCCTAGTGTACGCGTTAGGGCCATCGCATGGATTCATGTTCCCCCGGGCGCCGACTTCCATTTCCTCCAGCAGCACCTACTTCAGGTAGGTGCCTTAGGTACCTTACCTGACCCTGACCTACCTAATGTTACCTCCAGGGCTACCTTAACCTGCCAGGTACATACATACATACCTGGGCACTCCACATAGTAACACAGGGCTCGAATCAACCACGCGCAAAAGCCCAAATGTCATCTCTGATTTTTCTTCTTCTTTTTCCTTTTCTTCTCCTTCGTCTTCTTCATGCTCATCTTCATCTTCCTCTTCCTCTCTCCTTTCAATCAATCAATAGTCCTCTCTCCCCATCTATTCCCCCCTAATCGCACCTCTTCACCCCATCCCATCACATACATACAAATGACCCCGGCGCGCCCGGCCGGCATCTCCCCTCCCACCCCAATCTTCCCCATCATCGGCATCGGCACCACCGCTAAAATAGAGGCGTCAAAGCTGTATCATCCTCAGCTACTCTGCCCTCTACCCTCTACCCTCTACCCTCTACCCTCTACTCACTACCCTATCCAATCTACTCACTCACCCTATCCAATCTACTCACTACCCTATCCAATCTACTCACTCACCCACCTAAAACCCCCCTGCCAACTTTGCCACGCTTTCAAAACGGGACTCTATCTATGCCCCCCCCCCCCCCCCCAATGTCATGAGCTCACAAGCATCAAAGCCCACAAATGATGTGCGCCCGTCATCCAAGGCTTAAATCTTCTTAACCTCTTCTTCTTCTTTCAAAACGCGTATCACTACCAGCCACTAAACACCCCACATCCCAGCTGATAACAATGAATGATGAGATCCATTTGCCATTGTCCATTAGGTTTAGGCACCCTTATTACGGCCTCGGCTTTTCATTGTTTTATTTAGTCCTGCACATCACTCTATGTAATCTAGTAAGCTCCAAGCAAGCTTACTCCCCCACTCACACGTCATTTCGTAAGCCGCTCACACGTGCACATCCGTCCATCCCATCCTTCTCGTCTCACCCCAAACATGTCATCTTTAAAAATAGAAATATAGAGAATAATGACCAAGAGGGCTGAACGCGGGGAGACAGACACATTGGAGATTTTCATATTGAAGTGTTTTATTGTACTATTTGCATCATTCATGGAATTTTTTTCAGGGTAGGTATGTGTGCATGTATGCATGTATCCTCGTTGTCTAAGCGTAGACCGTCTAGTAAGCAAGATATACTTGTGTAGTATGAGTGTGATGCGTAGAGTATACGCAGGTATCTGGTATGCAAAATAAAAATAACCCGACAAAGTAAATGATAAAGAAAAAATGATTAAGAAAATCTCGTCCGTATACAATGGAGAAAGAGTTTCCCGTCAGTCAATCAAACGCTGCGCTCCATTCCCGTCAAAGTTTCAACCATGATCAAAACGCCGTCTGGTCCCAGTGATTTCATGCGTAGCCCATGATAGTAAATGAAAGGAGATATAGAAAAATCGTACAATCCCGTAGAAAGCATGTTGTCTCGTCTAATACCCAAATTCTCTTTTGGTTTTTTTCTTCTTTCTTCTTCTTTTCCTTATGCGGCGACGCCTTCGGGAATCGCCTCAATTTTCCGTCGCTCACTTCTATACGCCTTGCCCTTGGCGCTCGAGATAAAGTCCTTCATGGAGTCGTGTGATATTGACCAAGTGCGCGACGTCTCACGCAGCAGTTGAAAGGAGGGCGATTCCCGGCCGTTGCGCTCTTCGCCCTTCCGAGAATGTGAGCGGTCTCGGCGCCAGCGCAGGGTGCGGCTCACTTGCTCCTCGTCATCCGAGTCGCTGTCCCAGCCGCTCTTAGGTACGGCTTCCTCTTCCGTAGATTCGGTGTTGATGGTCGCGGGGGTGGATGTCTTCTCAGAAGCGCTGTCATCACCCATAGGGAGTTGGAAGCCAGCAAAAGGGTTGATGGAATCCGGTCGCTTGCGGCGGCGGGTGAATTGCGCCCCGGAAGCAAAACTCAACAAGGCTGAGGCCCGCTTCTTCTTTCGCACATCAGGAGCATACACGTCCTCTTCGGATTTGTGACGGCTCTCTGATGCAAGCTGGACCGACCACTTGTGGTACTCCTCAGCGGCGAGATCGTAAAACTCAGGGTCGGTGGGATCCACGCCGTCTTCTCCTTCCTCGGCCTCGTACAATGTGGTCATGTCATCGCCAAAGTCCTCGCCGACAATGGTGGGATGAGGCGCACTGGCACCGACCGTGGGTGATGATGGCCCCCATGAGCTCGTCTTGCTCGACTTGTCATCATCGGCAACGTCATCCTCCAGAAGCGGCATGAGGTACTCATATGAAGTGTGATAGACATCAGGGACGCGGGATTTGCGGGGCTGGGTAGGAGATTGATGTTGAAACTCGTTCTGGTACAGCGGCTGAGACTCCCTCTCCGCCAAGCATGGACCAGGTACCACAGGCGGCACATCCATGACATCAATGTCGTGGCCCATCAACTGCATAACCTTTCTAGAAGCCCGTGGTCTCGTCACGGTAGCAGTGCTCGCGGGGCTTGTGTTGTAGGTCTGGAGGGGACAAGTGTCGACGACTGGGGGGGTAAACGGAACGCGTGGTGGTGAGGCACTTCGGGTTTCATGTTGCGGCATGTTCTTCTGCGCAGCAGCCCGCGGCATGATGTTGGGCTTTGTTGTAGCGCTCCTCTTTAGTTCTGGTTGGGATTGTTGTTGTGATAGAGGCTGTGATGGTGATTTTGATACTAGTGGTAAAGGTTGATGCTGCTGCTTCTGCTGCTGCTGTTGCTGCTGATGATGATGATGATGAGGATGCTGCCTCTGTTTCCGTATGTTGAGCGGCTTGGGCATGGCCACCACATCAAACTCGTCCAGCATGGAAAAGGGAGCATCTAATCGGGAAGCATATGGCGGAGGAGTCGGCGGTAGTGGTTTGTTCTGGTAGGCGGCTGAGAACTCCGGGACCGACTGGCTCGAGTTGAGGCTGTTGGTAGAAGCCATTGAATTGACAGTGACGGCGGACTGCCATGTTGTGCGCCTTGAAGGGTCAAAGCCTTCCGAGGCCGACCGTGAATGCATCTTGGGAGTGTTGAAAACAAAATACACAAGGCAATCTTAGTCTCGCTCAATATCAAGAACGAACAGAGATAAGCGGGTATATAGTCTATATATATATATATATATATATATATATATGTGCGTGGAAGAAGGAAAGAAAGATATGATGCAACCAAGGCGTTGGATGTGGGGTGGGGTGGGAGACGATGAGACTATATAAAACCAAGTACAAGGCAGAGAGGGAACAGACTCCTGCAATGAACGTGCGGTCACACTCGTATGTACAGTAGGTACAAGGCTCACGGATGCACACACACACACACACAAACACAGGAGAATCCACGTGGAGCGATACTCCCTTGTAAAGTGCCTTGGGGAGGTTGCAATGCTTGCTGACGATGGAACAAGATGGTGGCTCCCCCAAGGATGTTTTGAAATGGGCCCACCGAGTTTCTTGGTGTGCTTCTCGAACAAAAAGAGAGACCGAGAGACAGAGAGAGAGAGAGAGAGAGAGAGAGAGAGAGAGAGAGAGAGAGAGAGAGAGAGAGACCGGGGGGAGGGATGGGATGGGATGGAGGGCAGGGGAGAGACAGCACAAGTGATTGATTGAGTGACACCACTGGCGGAGAGGGACGTGCACCAGCCCAAGTATGAGTATGTGTGTGTGTGTGTGTGTGTGTGTGTGTGTGAGAGTGTCGTAGTGGTGTAGTGGTGTAGTAGTGTAAGATGTAGTGATGTAGTGGTGTAGTAGCAGCAGGGTACTCCGTAGATAGTGTAGAACAGCACCAAGAAGCTTCTATTACCACCCGACCACAGCGTAATAGTCCACCTTTCTTTTAGTGTCTAGGCACCGACGATGCGATCAGAGAGAGAAAAACGGGCGATGCGAATCCCCCACAGCCGGTTGGCTGGCTGGCTGGCTGGCTGTCCCGTCCAATATCCACACCCAGGGATTAATTTCACAAAGAGGATCGACGGGGCGGTTTTGGGGTAGCTGGAGGTGCCGGTTTGGTTTCGAGAAGGACGGGATCTTCTTTTGCGTCAACGAGCGCAATAGCAGCGGGACGATGCGCACGAGGGAAGGGAAGGGGAGGGCGGTGGCGGCGGAGGAGGCGGCGAACAGAGCCGTTCGTTCGTTCGTTCGTTCGTTCGCTCGTCGTTAGTTCGTTGTATTTAGTGTATGAATAGTATGAATAGTATGTATAGTATGTATATACATAGGTATGTATGTATATATGTAGTCAGATGAAGGCACGCACTAAACCCGGCCTGGCCGATCGCTGCTCCTGTGGGTGAGAGGGTGAGAGTGTGGGTGAGAGGGTGAGAGGGTGGTGTCATGGAGGAGCCCCAGCCAGTCGACGTATGTATGAGTGAGTGTTGCGCCTCTTCGTCGCAGCTTGACAGCCCTAGGATTCGTTCGCTCCCTTCTCCTGCAGACAGCTATGTACTAGTAGGTAGGTAATACCTAATAAGAGCGATAAGAATGACAAGAGCAAGCTTATTTTTTTCTGATTGGTTCTTATTGGGTAAGCAGTCCAAAAAAAGATATCTGAGTAGACAACAGGAAGAAAAAAAACCGGCTTTTCGGTTGGGGAACGTGTCGTCGTCGTCCTTGTCCTTGTCGTCGCTGGGTATTGCCTCTTTTGCGAAATGATTATCCAGCGAGGCGGGAATAGAGAGAGTGGAGGGGACCCTTGATATTCCCACTGAGTGCCGAGGATGTTCAGATGAGTCAAAGTCAATGTGCTTGCATACAAAAACCTTGAGAGAGAAACTGAACAGGAAAAGCTTTAGGCTACTACAGCGAGACATTGTCCACATTTATTATCGTCATGAGGTCTGCCCTTTTTTCTTCTTCTCTGATTTAAAGTAAAAAAAAAAAATATGTTATCGCTCAAAGACACTAGTATAGAGCGCGCGTCGTGCAGGCCCAGCCCAGCCCAGCCCAGCCCAGCTGTTGCTAAAGCTGGATGAATAGATGCTGTGCTACTGACTGTACGGAGTTGGGAGTACCGCTACATACCTAGGCACCTTCAGTATGCACGCAACTGGGCGGGATCATCACTCCTGTTCCCCCCATTCCCTCTAGCTTTGGGGTCGGCTTCCCTCTGCTGGGATGTACCGTGCCATCGGGGGCGGCATCTCTGACCCTTCTAACACAAGGACACTCTGTCACAAAGAGAGAGAGAGAGAGAGTGTGTGTGTGTGTGTGTGTGTGTGTGTGTGGCTCTCCCCCTCCAACACCACGATTAAAGACCAAATGCATCACCCTCAATATCAGATATATTAAGAAAAGAGCCCTCCCCCCGAGAACCCTGCCTTCTCCTCCGCAAGATCCCAATCCTACAGCATTCTCTCCCCCTCCGCTCCGCTCCTCTGTCTCTACCTCTATCATCATCACCAAGTACCTGTTACCCCTCCTCCAGCTGGAAAGCACGGCAAGACCACCGCACCAGAAAACCAACCTGCTGATTGAGCGACGAACGCTCAAGGCTCCAGCCCACTTCAGCCACATGACAGCCGGACCCGCCATTCACCGTCCATGACCCAATCAAGAACAAGAAAAGCCACTAGTCGTGTCTCTCCCGTCTATCCCAGCCCATCTAGCAGGGCAAACTCGAAAAAATGATTTAGCTTCGTATGTGTGTATGCATCCATTCTTTTTATTTTTACTTTTTCCCGCATCTCTTTTTTATCCCTTCGAATGGGGACGACACTTGACGAGTTACACCGCTCCGCTGGGCTGGACGGCGCTGTCAACAGCTTGCAACCCTGTCTAAACTGGCGCAGAGACAGACCGAGTACGTGCCTGCCCTCTCCCTCCAGATGCACCCGAATGAGAAAACGGCCCCGTCCGGGGTGTCCTCTTGGTATCCTCTTAGTATCCTCTTTGGTATCCTCCCAATGGCAGAGACCCGCTCAGCCTTGTCTTCCTCCAATGCCAGGTCTTGAATCCCACGGCAGCTCGCTCTCAGACATTTTTCAAGATCCATCAACATGTCCACTTTGGGCGCCAGTATTGTCCCGTTTAGGAACGTGTCCGTCCAAATGATTACTGTCCGGCTTGAGGAACCATGGCATCCATTCTCTATCTATGTGTGTATGTATGCATGCATGCATGTGTGTACTTGAAACCCTCTTGTTTTTGCTAAACATGTTTCCAACATCTCATATTGAAACCCTTCTGCCGCTCGTCCGTAGTCACATTCACACATGCAAAAATCAGTCACTCATGCAAAATACAGAGCTTGCCTCAAGTCTTATGCTGCCACACGCATGTTGGGGGTTTGTTTCATTCCATGTCCAAGTACCCACACTCTGTAGAATATAACTCTGCTTTGTGTACAGTAACATCCAACTCTAGGCTAAACATTTCTTTTCGCCCTTTCCCAAATGGGATTTTCAACCCTCCGTGGGGGCCGTTAACATCACGGCCTTGTCCCGACGGATAACCTCCTCGCATCAGCCACCAAGTGCCGAAAGCGTCGTCAATCAACTCAAGCTAAACCTTGGTGATTATCTGCATTTCAGCCGTTGACCCATTCAGAACATAAAAAAAAGTAAAAGTCTTTCTTTTCTTCCCAAAAAAATTCAAAAACAAAACCTGCAGTGTCCGTCAAGAGCCGAACACAGATCTAAGCCCTCAGCCGCAATGCCGGCCCTGTTCAGCTTTGCACATCGGCCCCCAAACGGCTTCAATTTTGGGCAATGGAAAAACAAAAAAAACCTAAGCAAGAGCGCCAGCCGCCATGCAGCAATTCCCAAAAAGACGCATCGTTCCAAAGTGTCTAGTCATCATCGTCGTGCTTGCCCTGATAGTCACCTAGCAGAATATCGTCGCTCCCGAGTCCCGTCGATGAGTTCCTAATCCACTCCGTCTCGGTCCGGAAGAAGATCCAGACCCACCGTCGGAATACTTCCAACAGTTCAACCAAGAAGATTCCGTTCTCAAAGTCACTGAACTTTTCCAAGTGGGGGCTCAGCTTCATCGACCATGAGCAACGCAGCAGCAAGTCCAGGCCAATGACCACATAATACAGCCCCGGAGCACGGAAGACAAGCCGATCGCGTAGCCCCCATGCGTGATGTGCCGATTCCCGCTCCCTCCGAGAGGAGAATAGAGTCAGGTCCCAATCTTTGGCAACGTCCCAGTAGAACGAGTAGAGCGAGTTCAACAGAACCGCAACCAACCATGCCTTGTAGAGACCTGCTTTGGAAGTCTCATTTTCAGCTCCACGTTGTAGAGCACTCGTGATTATGACTGGGAACGCAGTAGAATACTTCAATGCGTTGGCCAAGTGCTGCCCACCCCATCCCGCCGACTCCTTATACGGCGCTCTCTTCACCCGCAGATACTCGATAATGCACTGCCTGAACCGAATTAAGCTGGGGACGGCCATAAGCAGCGGCACAAGCAGCGCGCCGCCGCAGCCCCTGTCAGGTTTATCCGTCGATGAACCCCCCGGACTGAAAAACATGCACAACATCACAAACACATCCCCAAACACCTTGGCGTACGACGTCAAAACATCCGCCAGGAGGATATCCCCAAACTTTCCATCGGGAGCCTCCGCAATCCCACCAATGCTAACCCGTCTCAGCGTTGAGAGGAAGCGTCTGCGTCCGAGACTTGGCAAGTTTCGAAGGGGTACGAAGAAGAAGGCTACCAGGGCGACCAGGTAAGTCATGGGCATCCAATCGTACGCTATCACCCTAGAGGGTACATGCCACGTGAGGAGCCAGAACGTTACTATCGACAGGGAAAACAAGGCCGTTAAAACAATGGCCAGTCGGTACGTCGATAGGTGGTGCGATATGTGCTGCGGCGAAGCTCGGCCGGGGTATCGTATCAGGGCGGGCACGTCTATTTTGGCGAGATGCAGTCCATGAAGGTTAAGACCCCATCCCCAAGCAGCTACAGTCAGAATACGTCAGCCAAACTCTATGCCTTCCAATGTGCAAATCGGTTCCAAAAGTATCAAACTGACCTAGTGTGACAATAAAGCCAACCCGATAGGGCAGCGGGAATATCAGGCTGAAGGGGTCGAGCTCCGGCTCGACAGCAGGATCACCGTCCATAGTGAAGACGTGTCATCTAAATTCGATGGTCACAGGCCTGACAGGAGAGTCGCGTGGGGGGGGGGGGCAGAGAAGCGAGACAGTCAATGATGTAAAAACACCAATCCTGCGACACGCCCCCTCAAGAAGCGCGAATTCCCAAAACGGAGTGGTAGAAAGCGAGCGGCAGGAAGTGGGTAAAAGATGTGTTTGAGGATTGTCGTGGAAAAGAGGACATGGGAGAGAAGGGGGAAAAAAGCTGATGGCAGCTTGGCTGTCCAGGTTGCAGAAGTTGAATCTGTCCCCTGCGGTTTAGGGCCAGATCCAGGGGCGAACCATTAAAAAAAAAAGTAGCCCCTGCAGAATACGTCACACCATTGCGGGAGCGATGTGAGGTGAACCCACGACTCCGTTGTCAGTCCTACAACAGCCACCCAACTTACACTACAACCTTGACCTAAGGGTTGTATCACGAACCACGTTCTAGAATCAAAAACGAGGATGAAACTTCGGAATCGTGGCGCCCCGAGGTCCCATTTTATTAAAGCTGCCGCACTGATCTGCAAAAGTTCTTGTCGTTCCCGGGGTGGAAACGCAGCAAAGGGAAGTAAGTCGGGTCAATGCGCTCAATCAATCTGAAAAATGTAATATCTGTAGAGCGCTGCATGTCAGACACGGTGATATAAAGTAAGTGCAGTAACTCAATCGAAGCAGAATTAATATATCGTCGACAATCCTTCCACCTGAAATAGGTGGTTAGCTTGCATATGCGAGTTGGATGACCACCTAACCTATACCCTGGTATGTATACCGCGCGCAGAAGACATCATCAAAATCTTCAGTTCTGCAACTTCCACACCCTTTCTAATGGCTCCGTCGAAGAGGATTTTATATCAATAATTTTCTTCCTATTTTGCAAAGTCAACTTCCCAAAGATGAATCCCGTACTCCGTAGATGCATGTATCTCAGGTAATACCTGCTTAAAGGCTTCTTCCCATTTAGGCATAGTGTCAGATCCGATAAGATAACCACGGATTGAAGCAGATTGAAGCAATGCATCACTGCTCGGCTTGCTGGCCACCGTAGCTTAGGCACATGGAGCTAGTCGCTTTTCCCGAGGTCCAACAGCCTGTGACATGAATCTGGCTACTTGCGTCCACCACCACTACAATGCTCCAATTCTGTAGGTTGCAATACAGCCGAAAAACTTTTTGGTTTCTCTCGCGCCGCGTATCGCCTCACCAGCATCTTCACCTTGCTGTCGCATCCAGCGCGTCCGAGCAATACTAACCACCTCGATCTAAACCGTCCGCGACTTTCCTCCTCATCTCCCATCTCGGCTTTCGCAGTGCCATCATCCCATCATGGCCGCTGCTGCTGCCGTCGCCGCTGCCGCGGCCACAACAACAACCACGACATCACTACATCCATCATCATCATCATCACCCTTCTCCTCCTCCTCCGCCTCACCTTACCCCTTTGCCACCGCTCCCGACATCGTCCGCTCCCACCAAAAAGACGCCTACTTCACCGGCCACCTCTCCAACTCCTTCACAGACGTCTACCGCCGCCTCTTCGGCGCCCGTTCCGCGCACTCTCTCGCGCCCGAGCTCCGGACGCTCGCCTCCCTCGTCTACTTCTCCCTGACCACCTTACCGGGTAATCGCACCCTCGGCGAAGAATACTGTGACCTCGTTCAGCTCGATGACGGCAGCAGCAGCAACGGCGGGGCAGGCGGCAGACTACCAACGTTAAGAACAAGAGCGGCATACATCGCGGGCACCATTCTCCTCCCCTACCTCGCCAGCCGCTCCCTGCCCAGCCTCCGCTCGCGCATTCGCCAGCTTATCGACAAACGCCTGGCCTCCCTCCGTGCCCAAAATAAGTCCAAGGGCCGTGAAGCCCGTTTCTGGGAGTACCTCTCTGCCCACCTCACCTCCATAACCTCCGAGGCGCCCGTCCAAGCCGTCACCTTGGCCCTATTCTACTTCAACGGCACCTACTACGAACTCACCAAGCGGTTCCTCTCCCTCCGCTACGTCTTTACCCGCACCGTACCAGACACACCCGACCGCGGCGGGTACGAACTCCTGGGTGTCCTCCTCGTCATACAACTGGGCGTGCAGGCGTACCTCCACGTCCGAGATACCTTCTCCGCAGTGGCTACGCAGCAGCAGCGCGAGAGAGCTGCGTTCCACTCTGGCAGCGTGGACGTTTCGCTAGATCACGATAATGTCTATGGCTCGTCGAACAGCGATCTTTTACTTGGCGGCGCGGCCAATGCAGGTCCACAGTCCAGTAGACTAGATATTGCTGCCACGACACATACACCCGTAGGCGGTGCCCCCAGATTTAACCTCGAAAACGAGAAGACCATGGGCTACATCAAGGGCGGGCAGCAAAGAAAGTGCACATTATGTTTAGAAGAGATGAAAGATCCCGCGGCAACACAATGCGGCCACGTCTTCTGCTGGGAATGCATCGGTGACTGGGTTAGAGAAAAGCCTGAATGCCCCTTATGCAGGAGAGAGGCCATGGTGCAGCACATTCTTCCACTACGCGTCATGTAAACGAAATCAAGAGTCATGCAGGGGAAAAAAACGTTGGTTCTTGGATACCTAGGTAATTTGTACATGTAATATGTCTCAATAGTAATGAAGAAAAAAGAAAGCAATTCAGGAAAAGAAAAAATGTTGTACCAGGTTTCGCAACCAATGATTCAACCCCGATGATGCCATCGTACATGCTTGATTTCGCCCCCCTCTTCATCCGTGGTATCATTCATTCCCCGCCATTACAGCATCTGCCCCAATGCCTCATCCCTCCCTTCAAGCATAGTCCAGAAAATTAGTCGACCCCTCTCTTGTAACTTGAAACAAAGAAAAAACGCGGCCGTTGAGTTTTGCAACGCACGTTTCGTTCTGAACAGCTGAATATTCAGCTTCAAGACCTTGAAGGTGTTGATGATGTTGTTACAGGGTGACCGTCTATCCAACCTTATTAGAATAGTGTGATGATAGAACACATGGTGGTACAGATCCACGAAGGCATAAAACAAGCCTGGAAAAAGAAACATAGTGAAGCCCAAACTCCTGTATCCAAGAAACACTCGGCGGCCCCGTCTCCTGGATGGGGTCCATCGATTCAGGTTCTGTAACCTGGGTTTTTTTTTGTTATTTTTTTTGGCTTTTACTTCTTTTGTGATTTTAAACCGAGAAGAGGACAATCTCGCCACGATCGTTGCGCCGTAAGCGTAGTGACCTCCAGAGTTCCTTCTCCTCCTTGCCCTTGGTAGCAGTAGCGCCGGCCGCCTGGCGCTCGCGGTGGAAACGCTTAAGTGCTTTATTCATGCTGCAACCGCGATCACTATCAGGACCTTTGTTGACGTAGCTGAGAAAGACATCGGCCCGTGGCTTGAAAACGACAATCTGCCCATCATCGTTCTCATCCTTGCTGTCCTTAGAACCAGGTCGGTACTCGATGAGCTTCTGATCTTTCTTGTCATGATGGCTCTTGTGGTGCTTTTTGGAGGTCTTTTGCTTCTTGGACTTGGGCTTGGCTGGAGGGCCGGCAAGAATACCGAAGATGCTGTTGGATACGCCATGGTGGCTCTTGTGGTGCTTGGAATGTTTGGTCTTCTTGAGAGGGCTGGCAGGAGAAAGATCTGCGATGTTGTCTCCTGAGTACTCAGGAGAGGGTGGGAAGGCAGGCCGCATCAGACTCTTGAGGCTACCAGTAAGACCAGAGTGGAGTACGGGAGGTGCGTCGGCCATGATCTGATCGCCAGCTACATCGACGTGCAATCGCTTCCGCTTCTTGTCTTTCTTGATTTCACCATCCTTGCTTCGTCGTCGTTCCGTCTTGGGTCCAGGTGTGACAAAAGAATCTGCTGCGTGGACTGGGCCGGTTCCGTACTGCACCAGGGGCTCGCCATCCTGATCCATCAAAGAGGGCTCAAGAAGATCTTCTTTCTTGGGCTCGTAGCGCACCAGGGAAGTGCTATCACCAGCTTCGATGTCATCCGGCTGGTCTCGGGGGAGATTTAGATTCGAGGCATTGGGAGTTTGGCCGGCGGCAACAAGGAAATCAAAGACATTAACGTGATCATCGTTGGCGGCAGACGGCGGGGTAGGAGCTTCCGGGAGGCCCTCGGTAGGGGATCTGCCGTCGTCGGAGTGTGTTTCGTAGTCGTGCCAGGACTCGTATTCCTTGTCGTCGTCGTTGATGTCTTCGACATAAGGCTGCAGGGCAAGAGTGTTGGCCATTTCGGGTTGCTGCTGCGACTGCCTCGCAGGCTTTGGTGGTTGTTGTTGTTGTTGCTGCTGTTGGCTTTGCTTCTGCTGTTGCGGTTTGTTCTGCTTCGGCTTGTATAATGCGCTTTGATATTTCTGGTCTTCGGTCATGCAAGACTAGGCGTTGCAAGGTTAGCAAACTAAATATATAGAACGCCCGTCGCAAGAGCTATCAACAATAGAAGAGAACGGTGCTCGTAGAAACAACAACAGCAGTAACACTTACAGTGTGAGAGCGATACTCGAAGCCAGGGAAGTGAACCATGCAATCAATGCAAGTAAACGTAGCACCTTGACAACGGTTACGATGAGGGTCGAGTTTCTTTTTAGTTAGGACGTCACCACAAGCCTGGGAGATTCAAGGTCAGGTCAGAGAGAAGGTCGGATTTGGGAGAGATGAGAAGCTAGTGCAATACGGAGGGCAGATGCGTGGTGATGTCGATGGTTATATGAAGTATGTAGGACGGGCTAGTAGGGGGGAGTTGGAGAGACAAGAGAGTGGGTCGGGGGGGGGGGATCAGCGGGACAGCTAGAGGGATGGCGCTTGAAATAGCGCTGTGGTGCTTATACTCCGAATGGGAGGTGGTGTGTGATGGATGGGAAGTGATGTCGGGCTATTAAAGCCGGGCAGGGTAGTGGCGGCTGTTTGGCACCGTTCGTCGACAGTTGATGTTTTGACGGAACGGGGCAGCGAGGGCTAGAGGCAGAGGGGAGGCTTAAAGGCATGAAGGGTGGGAGGAGCGAGAAGCGCCACGAAGGGGAATGGTGACAAGGGACTGAGCAACAAGGAACGACGAGGGGTGGTGGTGGTGGGAGCGATGATGGTGGGATGGAACATTACCTCACAAGAGAAGGAAACCATGTTTGCTGGCTGACTGACTGGCTGTTGTCCGTCTCGCTGAGTTGTTGCAGGCGAAGTGCAGCAGCAGGTTGATTGGGTGATAAAAGTTTGACGGTTCCTGGATCCTGAGTGGACGTGGTTTCCGGAGGGCGATATGTGAGTGGTCCAGCAATGAGCGAGTGCCTGGCGCCGGATGTGGGAGGTGCAGCAGGTGAGGTGGGCGGCAACAGCCTCAGGGCAGTGCGGGCACAGCTCGTCGAGGAACAAGGCGTGCTGAGGCCCGGAATAGTCAAGGCGCGTGGCAGCCGCAGAAACCAGAGCGTTTCGCAGACAACCAGGGACGCAGAGACGTAAGGGGGTGCGGGTTGGAGGAATGCGTCTCAGGACAGAGGGTTGATGGGGGGAGGAGAGAGAGGAAATAGGCGTGACGAAATAGTCCAGGCACCTGATAGGCGAGCGGCCAAGGTCCCCTCGATCGCCAGGTGAGCGACAGCGATAGAGAGAGCGGAGGGAGAGGGAGTGGGCGAGGAAACCGGTGCGAATTGGAATGGAGGGGCGATCCAAGGCGCGAGACGAGCCAGACGGAGGGGTGCCAGTGGGATGCTGGTGGTGGCAGCGCCAAACAAGGGCTTTTCGAGGAGAGCAGAGGAACGGGACGACGACGGGACGAAGGAATGGAAGAGGAGCGTCAAGCGACAAAATGCTGGATGGCCAGACGACGACGGTGTGGCGCGAGGTATCTGCGCAGTGGTTCTCCCCAAGGCAAAACGCGTTGAAGTGATGCCAGCAATAGAGTTCAGATACAATGGACAGTGGCGGCGGCCTTGTTTAGCTCAATGTTGTTTTGAAAATAGAGCCCGTTGAGAAAGCAAAAATAATAACAATCGTAATAATAGAGGGGGGGGCTCGTAGCAGGTGAGTGGAGGGGGAGGGGGGGGGGATAAAGACGCTGTGGGCTCTGATGGCGATGCCTATCTATCTGCCTGCCTACATGCATAGACTGATTTTTTTTTTCTTATTTTTTTTTTGTTGGCTCCTCTCTTTTTGGCAGTTCTTGCAGCCCACCACTGCCAAGTTGCAGGTTTTGGCCTTGACTGGGTGTGGTTCTGCCCAGAAAAGAGTGCCAAAATCTTGCCAGGCTCCCATCTCGTCTGGACTCTGCAGCTTCTTACTCGTTGGGCATCGCGACGGCAGCGGTGCTTCCAGGGAACCCCCAGGCTGCTCAGAGCGCTGTTGCAGCGGCTTTCTTCAGGTTTCCAGGGAACGTGTGTAGTCGTTGCACGGCAGTTGGCAGCCCTGGAGCAACGCTGGCTGGACAACATTGCAAGTTAGTGGCACAAGCACCTGCCCTGGGGGCGCACCTGTAAAACTGCCAAAATGGAGATCCTCCCTCATTACCCCCACGCCTGCTAGAGCTGCACTCACCCCAAAGCAGACTCCCGGCAACCGTGCGCCACAGCCCGAAACTCGTCTGATGCGCGTATCTGATTGGTCGGACGCCCTTTCGGTCGTCGAATTGGCATCAGTCACATGAGCCCATCTGATGCCCCGCACACCGAGGCGTGACTACAGCTTGGCCAACCCGCTGTGCTGGCGCTGGCTTCTGAAGGGTCTTGCAGTCGGGTCTTTGCTGCAGCCCTGGGGATATGTGGTTTAGCAGGGCTATCAAAGCAATCAATCAATCAATCATTCAATTTAATGGGCACACTGGAAGCTTAAATTTTTGCTTGCCTTGACATCTTCTGTCCCCTTTTCTTTCTTTCTTTCTTTTTTTCTCGCCTTCTCGGTCATGGCGCTGCATCCCAGCGTCCCATAGCTGCCCAAAGTGCAAATCACTAGACGGCCCGGCATAGCCTCTCACGTCGCATTTGGCGTTCATTTTCCAAGCGTGGTTTCTGCCGGAACACAATGCGCCGGTCTTGATGTGATGGGGGCCAAGAAGAGTCGCAACCACTTGAGTTGAGGCCTTTTTTTTGGCTCTTAATTACATGTGCAAAACCGGGAAGCTGAGCTGCTGCTTGTTTTAAAGATAGCAGATGAACAGGGCTCTAGGGGATGCGCAAACGCTGGGAGCCAGTGCCAAAGATAGATGGATGGGCAAATCACAGAGGGTGCAGCATCAAATCTTACAGAGCTGACCAAACAAAATGGATTGGCCGGCAGCCACTGGAAACGCCCAATCCTCTGTCGACTAGAAACGCCCAGCGACCTTCCAGCCGCTCATCGCTCGCTCAGCACCAACAACCAAAGCGAGACCAAAAAAAAACCATCGCAGAGTGGGAGTGAAGGCCCTCTTTCTCCGGGTTCCAGCCTTGATGCAGGGGCAGTCCAATCCCACGCCAATGCCCGATGTGATTGTGACGCGCGTTTACCATCTTGCATTCGCGCTGAATGGGAGCCCAAACAGCTGGGAAAGCCTCAAATCTTGCTGCTGATGCTGCTGATGCAGTGATGCTGATGCTGATGCTGATGTTAATGCCCCGCCCACTCTCTCGCCCAACTTTCCCCACTGCCGCCCAATGCCGTATACCTACCCAGGATGCCATAGCTTCAAAGGGCTTCTCTCGCGGTCTTACAATTTCACCCAACGAACGCACCGACGACAAACCACAACCACAACGACCAAGACACCAGCAACAATAGATGCGAGCCTCATTTCAACCCAGGAGCCACTCCACGCGCCATTCTCGTGCCACCCTCCACAACACGCCACGGTACGAGCTCGCCAAGTTATAGCTCTACCCAAAATGAGTATCGCTGCGGAAGCCATCGGGCGCGCTATGGGAACTTGATGTGGCGACTAAAACACCAAATTGTCACCATGCCCGTCAGAAAGGAAGCATGGATCTAGGTCAAAGAGATGTCATTGTCTCGGAGCCCTGCACGCAATACTCGTTCTGCTCCCCTCCCTCCCCTCCCCCTCTCAATGGATAGTTTCGATACCACTCGACGCGAGAGTCACCTGCATTGGAGGAGCTGCTTTGAGAGCAAGGCTAAAATAGGTGGGATGGAGGAGCGAGGTTCCAGCCGAGAAATGGCGTCACAGGAGTCTCTGCCACAACGTTTCAGAGCCCATCGTGCGAAGGCATTGCACAACAGCCCCCAGGTTGCCGGATGTCTTCCCCAGATCCCCGTCTCTCTCTCACCCGCTCTCACGCTCCTTGGAACTCTGATCCCAGTCGATCTCTCAATCCGTGACCAACATGATTAGACAAGATAAGCTGAGGATTGACAAATCACGGCAAGAGGGAAGAGAGAATCGCAAATAGCCGGTTCATCAACTCCAACCCCAGACTCTCTGGATGATCAAAAATAGCTTTGCTTCTTCCTGGAGTACCTGCTTTTTCTGGATCCTCTCCGCATGCAGGTGCAAGCCATCATCGTGTTGAAAGTGCGACTAATGGCCGCTTTGGTGTGGACGAGAGGCAGACAGGTGAATGAGAGCTATGCAGTTGCGCCGACGCTTTTGAGCTGCTGTAATGGCTTTGCATCCATCTCACAAGCAGCCCCGGGCTTTCGTTCCCTCGGATATTGACGATCTTGCCCACGGACGCCATCCTTCTAAGATGTGCGAGAAGGGCCGTGGAACTTGAGGGGTAGGCTGGTTCGTTCGTCCTTAGTGCTCGGGGCATGATTGGGTTTCGTATTACCACCTCCCTCAATGGTGCTACCCGGGAATAGTCATTTCTCACGCATCAAGGAATGATGAACCATCATGGGGCTTAGGCGATTAGATACGTTCGTCCAAGGAAACCATCTCTAAGCATTCTCCCTTGGACGGAAGTAGCTCAGAGCATAAATCTGGTCACATTGACGAACTTGCAAATAGTTTATACTAGAGTCAATGCCGTAATCTCTAGTTCAGGAACACACTGGTCTAGTGCTGCATACAACATGTAAGTGATGGAGCGTGTCCATGAAATGAAATGACACCAAGTCCCCACTTATCTCACGCTGATAAGATTTCCCAGCCGGATAAGGGATTTGGCTGCGATCCGAGACTTCATTGTCTAACTCCTTACACATGGAATCTCACTAACGCGCAGAGTACTGGATCACGCAGCCCAATAAAGCGGCCATTAGTGCATACGGAGCAGTAGTAGAGCTGCGAATCTGGGTTAATTATCTCCACCGCATTGTAAAATTGCCCCTGATGACCTGCAGTCATCGCGGTTGCTCCGAACGTATTTTGAATCTCGAGTCATCAGCCATGCTGTCCGTTAATTAATCAATTGGTGATCCAAAACTCCTCTGACACACCTGATCATCCAATTCATATCATGTCCAAAGATAATCGCAGCGTAAGAACTGTCCCATTGCCAAATAAGGACGGAGTGCAGGCTCCCCCATGTCCAGCGAGTAGAGTACCGGTAGCTTACACTGACGACACGCTTATCCAGGTCGCGATCGGCCGTCTGTCATCTATGCTGATAGCTCATGCCAAATCCCCCGGATTTTTTCCAATTCCCTCCCAGATCGCCTGATCACTGACAGATCTCATCAAGATTGCAAAACCCTGTCCCGTAGCCTTTTCCCCCCCAGGATAAAACTCCAGTACTATGGTTGATTGCGATCGCACAACCCCCTATTAGAATCGTAAAATGGACGGGAACTTTAATCGAGCTGCAGGGCTACCTGGTACGTACCTGGCAGCTGCAGTCCGCGTTTGTGGAGATGAGAGAAATCTCCCCTGTTTACTGGTGCGAGCCACCGCACCGCCATTTCGCCGGGCCACAAACAACAACAGCCCGCAGACCGATTGAAAAAAAAAAAAAAAAAAAAAAAAAAAAAAACCACCGGGCCTGACACCACACACACACCTCCTTATGCCCTCTGCCCTCAGCGACACGACGCCGGGCTGCTGGCACAAAGACTACGCAGCTCCCAATCCTCTCGCTGACGAGGACGATGCAGCCGTGACCAGGTTTCTGAATTCGCCTCTAGGCAGCGGCGTGAGCATTTCGACCGCAAGAGTCATTCATTCGCAGTGGCAGCCCAATTCCACCACGCTTGACAGCAAAGCTCCACGTCAAGCGTCTAGCCTACTTATTGCTGGACCGCCTTTCGCGTTTTCCTCGCCCATCCCTCCAGTTCCCTGCAGGACATCGAACATTCGGTCTGAGCCTGAGGGCCATAGAACGTCGACCTAATACACACCGTTTGTCACCGCGCCACAGCAGCAGCAGCAGCAGCAACAGACGCAGACCGAACCCGCTCCATGAGCCTCATTCACCTGCCTACCGCCTCACTTTCTTTCCCAGATACGCACTGATCAAATCGCTTTTTGATTATCGTCTACTTGGCTGTTGGGCTCATCTACAAGCATACCTGGCGTTTGGGCATGGGACAATCAGACTCATCATACGATCTGGTGTCCGACAGCTTGTCTGGGTCGTGAAGACTCGTCATAATGCCCTCCAACACCAACTCGCCATCCTCCCAAACCTCATCAAGCACCATGAACGGCTACTTCGGACAGACCGCCTCGTTTCTGACGACGGCTGCAAGCTACATGCGCCTGCCGGCCCTGGCATCAACGGTAAGCTCGGCCACACCTCTCCCATACTGAGGGTGCATGGAAATAGCTCTGTATTGGTGAGCTAACCGCAATATTCTTCACACAGGGTCTTGCTGCTGTCCTCACTTCCCTCCTTTACTTTAAGCAAAAGTATGTAGGTCGTCTCCACGAGGCCCCATGTGATAGGGCATCACCTGGCTTCGCCACAGATCGGCTAACGGAACCCTAGAGCTCTCATCTACCCCTCGCACATGCCCCCTAACTCTAGAAAAGACGTTCCACGACCCTCACAATTCGGAATCAAGGATTTTGAAGAGCTCGTTATCCCAACCGACGATGGTGAGAAGCTTTCGGCGTACTACATCCGCGGCCCCCGTGGCGGCAAGAATTCTAGTGTCACGGTTCTGATGTTCCATGGAAATGCCGGGAATATTGGTCACCGCCTGCCCATTGCCCGGCATCTCATCAACATGACTGGCTGCAATGTTTTCATGCTTGAATATCGAGGCTATGGTGCCTCAACTGGCGAGCCGGACGAGTCTGGCCTGAATATGGATGCCCAGACCGGATTAGACTACCTCCGAGAGCGAGCAGAGACGAGCAATCACCAATTTATTGTGTATGGACAAAGTCTTGGTGGGGCCGTCAGTATCAAGCTGGTGGCGAAGAACCAATCCCAAGGCGATATTGCAGGCTTGGTGCTGGAGAATACATTTCTCTCCATGCGGAAGCTCATTCCGTCCGTCATCCCACCAGCGAAATACTTCACCCTGCTTTGCCACCAAGTTTGGCCTAGCGACTCGATTATCCCCTCCATCAAAAGTGTCCCCATCTTATTCCTCAGTGGCCTACAAGATGAGATTGTGCCGTAAGTCTATTTCCGCTCTCCTCTTGGACACCCTTGATATACATTTCTTTGGATCATATGATGATCAAATTTGCATCACCCACAAAATATGAACCACTTGTGGTCTTGATTTGAAAACCATTTCTCTCAAGCCTGACGATCCACCTGCTACTATGCAGTATTCTTACCTTTTTGACCCTGGACGCTCTTGGATGACGGTCACTGACTAAAAAGATGTAGTCCCAGTCACATGCGCCGATTATTCGACATCTCGGCCTCTGTGAGCAAGACATGGAAAGCCTTCCCCGGGGGCGATCACAACTCTAGCGTCCAAGAGCATGGCTACTTTGAGGCTATCACGGATTTCATATACGATGTCACGAGCTACCCCATCAAGCAGATGCGCAATTCATAGAACGGGGGGGGGGGCCACAGACTCGACATCCTAGTCGACAGATTCTCTCGCGAAATGCCGCGCTTTCTTTGCACGGGGGGTTTCCGAGAAGAGTTCTACACCCACCTGCAGGACCGAACACCCTTCCAAAAAGCATGCAGCCACTATGATACGCACACGGGAGCAAGCAGGACGGATACAAGGAATGGCGATGTTTAGGGGCGGTGACGAATGATGGCGTGGGGCTGTGGGTTGTCCCTAAAGAATGCCATGTGACGATACTTTAAGTGTGTGGAGGGGGTGCGTCGCGTGATAGCCTGCGCCGCGCCATTTCAACGAGATAGCCGATCGACTGACTGACGGCTAGATGGGTTGAACCCCCATCTTTTTTTTTTTTCAAATAGGCTCCGCACATGGGGGAGATCACAATGTCGTGCGTCGCTAGCACGCAACACATGCACATATATCCGATTATGGAGTGACCTATCTATGCGATGGGCTTGTTTTTATTTTGAGGTTGCGTGGCTGGACATACATGCATCCATGTGATGGTTAAGGGATGGCGCAAATGAACTACTTTGCCAGAACATTTGGCATACTATACCTTTTTTCTTTGTGTTATCTCTTGAATAGACATAATAGACTTGGCAACGCGGAGGATTTATCTTGGTGCTCCTGAAATTTCATTTATTTATTCAGAAGTAGTAAAGAGACAACGTTCAAAGTTGGTTTTTTTTTCTTTTCTTCCTCTCCGTCTACGTGTATGTAGGTATACCCTAACTCCAGATAAGTATTTAGAGTAGCGTAATTGTAAACTCCCATCCATGAAGGGGAACTCCTTTCACCCCTTCAACACTCCACATCCCCATCGAGCTGTGCAGTCCACGAGTTTTCCTTCTTCAGCTCAACTCTCTTCTTCCTCAACCCCAGCAATACTCTCTTGCCGGAGCCCACACCGCCCGTAGCAGACCCAGCGGCGGCAGCGTCTGCTACCTTGGCCGTATCTTCCTTCTTGGCCGCCGCTCTCCCCGCCACGGCGCTCCACCCGGACCCGGCGTCGTTCTTGGCAGTAGGATCTTCCCTGCGAGAGACGTGCCCGTCGGTATCGACGTGGCAGAGGAGAACGCCGCCCGCAATGTCTGAGCGTCTGGTGATGGTCTCGCTGAGGCGGGGCTTGAAGGCGAGGAGGGCCTGCTCTACGGTTATGGGGGTGAGGAAGGAAGAGTAGTGCGCTGTGGCGCGGATGAGGACCTCATCAGAGGGGAGGAAGGTGGTGGTGAAGTGGAAGGAGGAGGCTTGGTTTGCGAGATCGGTTTGGATGGCGGAGTCGACGTCTTCGATGGTGAGGCCGAAGCGTGGGGAGGTAAGTAGGAAGCCGTTGAAGGGCTCGGTTACGGGGACGACGAGGGAAGGGCTAGCAGCTCTGGAGTGGGCGGATGCAGCTGCGGCTGCGGCCTCAGCAGCTTGAGTCTCTCGAATCTTGATGCATTGGGCGAGGGTCTTGCTTGGTGCGGAGACGAACCGGCTGCCCTTCCAGACAATGACATAGCGATGTGGCTCGACATCCTCGCTTCTGCTGTCCAGTCCGTAATCTTCCGCCAGTACGTGAAGAAACTGCCGTTGCGGGCTGCCCATCGGTTTGTATCTCAGCCGGACCTCATTAGGGCTCTTGGAGAAGACCCGAAACTCCCGCTCCTGGGCCTCAGCCCAAGTGCCGTTTTCCTTGAAAAGCTTAAGCGTAGTATCTGAATAAGGAACATGGTCGTTCGTGTGAGAGCTAGGATCGATGTTGAGAGCTGCAGCTAGGCGGCGATTACGCTCCAAGCGGAGACACTCGTCATCGCATTTGAGTTCAGGTCGTAAAGGTGTTGGGTTAGAACTGCTGGCAAGGCATTTAACTTCTTGCTGTCGTAGACCACAGGGGCAGGCGATGATGGCTTTGGCTGTGCAAGGGGTTGACTCTCTGCAAGCTGTATTGGGGAGTTAGGATCATGCGCATGAGTAGAAAACCAAGGAGGAAATAACTTACGAGTTTGACCGTGACATGGATTCTGGCACGGGTGATCACAGAACATCTTGGACTTGCCGCAAGCCTGAAGGCATGCTGTGCTTGAACCTGTTCCCTCCTCGCACTCGCCTGGTTTGTGACATGGTTTTCGGCAATTATGGAGTCTGTGAATATAATCCGTTAGCAACCTCCAAATGAAAAGAATAGTGCGGTCATAATATGGTGGACAAACGTACCCGCACTTGAGTTTCTTTCCACATGGCCGCCCACAATGGGCTGCCTGAAGATGGCAGGGCTGGCTTTGAAGTTTCTCCTTTCCACAGGCACACCCCTTCTCTACCAGGAAGGGGCACTTTGGGCAGGTAATGTCATCCCCGTGACAGCTATGCTCGACGGCTGGATGCCCACAGGCTGGGCGCCTCTGGCAGTTGAATCTGCACTCTGGTGCTCGAGTTCCGCAAGGCTGAGGCGGTTGCAGCACAGTTCGGCCACAGTCGCAGCTGATTTCATGGAAAACAGCCTCAGGGCAGCTTGCGCAGGAACCCCGGTGGCATATCTGCTGGCAAGTATGGCTACCACATTTCAGGGGCCGGCCACAGGTCTTGATGCAGATGTGCTCAGCTTCAATGGCCTGATTTTGTGGTGGTAGCTTATTCTTCCTCTTGGCTGCTTGTCTCTCTACCGCTTTCTTCTCGCCTGGACAGCAGTGGTCTCCGCACTTGTGCCGACCACAGCTCAAGTTGGCTTGGCATGTTCTCATACACCAGGGCTGTTGGAGATCCCCTTGATGGCATATAGATTTCGTGTTGGTTCTTCCGCATCTGCATGATAGGTCGATCATCTCTACACAAAACCCACAATCCCCTGTGTGACATTTGTCGTTGCAAAGATGTCCACAAGGGAGAAGCTTGCCACATACTTTCTCGCAGTGAGGTACGGCATCTTCACAGGACTCTCTCGGGGTCTCGAGGAGCTCAGACAACTGAGTTTTGCCACATGGACAAACAGCCACAACGTCAGGCGAGTATGGACAATGGGCTGGTAGCTCGTCCTGTGAATGGCAAGTTTTTGAACACGAGTGAACACCACAGTCAAAACTCCTCTTGCATGATTGTTCGCAGTTGAATGATCCGTCGAACCAGACTTCATCCTTCTGGTTAAATGATGATTGTACATCTTGTCTTTCGTAGCAAGGGATCTGCTTTTCGATACGGCCACAGAAGCAACTTGCATCAACTCTTAAATCGCAGTCCCCACAAAGTCCAGAGTGACAGGGACGTGGGCAGAAATGTTCACCACAGGGAAGCAAGTCGCCACAAATCTCCTGACAGCCCCAGCCATTCTCGTAATCAGTCTCTCTGCACAGCTTCTGGGATGTGTTTTTGCCGCAAAAACATGCTTGTGTAGGGCCAACGAGACCACATGGTGGACAAGGGCCGGCATGGCATTGGAGACCACAAGGGTGAGGGCAGGTTCCTCGGGGTTTTGAGCATGTCTGCCCACAGGAATGTGGCGGTAGTGATGTGCTGGAAGGTTTTGGGCCGATATCCTTTCCACACCAACAGTGATATGACCCTGGCTCTTCGGTCAGTTGAGAATTACACCCTGGACATCGCCAAGATGCTTCTTTCTCCGGATCTGCCGGTCGTGGATCACTCTGTTTCAACCGATTTTCGTACCATTTTTTGGCACACTTGAGATGAACGACTGTCCAGCAAACATTGCAGGACCATACGTGAGATTTCCGAAGAACTTCGTCTGTGCATACTGCACATTCATAATTTCCATTACTGATATCCTCGTGAATTCGAGTTCCAAGATCCTCTGCTGTAGACTTTGGAAGTCTAACCTGTGGTTTCTTTTGTGTCTCTGCGGGCTTAGCCTTGACACTAACTGACAATTAGTTCAGACTGCAACAGACAAAAATGCGTCGGAATCGAAGCTCACGGTCTCGCCAGAACTGGCTGTCCTGGGATAAACTCAGGAGCTTCTGCACTTAGAGAAGCATATTCTGAGACACTATCGTCTGCGTCAGTAGTCAAATGACCACCGAATGATCTTGACGGGCCAGATCTAGGAGCTCGCGAGGGGCCATGTCTGAGCCCGCCTCGCTCACCATGCCGTGGGCCTCTTCTACCTCTCCCTCCTCGAGTTGGCGTATATGAAACTTCCTGTCTTGAGGATTCTTCATGACCACTGGTCACTATAGCAGGTGAATCAGCTGTGTTGTTTTGAGAGGACCTCTGCCCTCGAGCACCTTGAGGTGAACCATCTGGTTGTCCTCGCCCTCTACTGCCTCTCCCCCGGCCTCGACGACCTCGGGATAATCCACGACTTGATGTCTGTGAAGAGTTCTGATTTTGTGAGCCCTCTCCTTCCAGCATTGTTGGAGAGGGGCCTGGAGGCAATTTCTGGATAGCTAGCACGGAAGAAATATTTGTGGCGGATGGGTTAAATGCCAGGGCGCAGTTATTTCTCAAGGTTGAGATTTGAAGTCTATGTGTGAATTTCAACGCCGCAAAATGAAAGATATGTACGAGATGTGTGTGTACGAGGATGAAAAGAGGCAGGTTCGATTTTCGACAAGGCTCTCGTGATGCTGATATTCAAATTCCGCCGTTGCAACGGTAGAAGGGTTTAGTGGGGCTTTTGACGGCTCAACTTGAAGTCCACTTAGCCAACTCGTCCATTCGCACCTGTAGGCGTGGCAAAGCGGCCAAGCTCCGTCAGATGCTGACAAAGGCAGGGTTTATAGCCTCAGGATATGAGTCACTCCATGACAAGAAATTGCAGCTTGCATAATTGACCAATGCACAGCCAATTTTGAATGGGGAAAATGAAATTTTAAGAGTCATACATAGCTTGACAATGTCGGAAGCTACGAAACTTAAAGCCTATGCCAATATTAATCCAACTTGTATAGGAAAGTAGAGGTCTGCCTTGTCATCACAACAGTTGTCGGTGTTCGGTTCATGGGCTAGATGCTTCAACGGCGGATTCCCCGAAATACCTCAAAAATCCTACATGGGGAGATACGCTTTGCGGTATTCTATTTGATTGTTGCGAAACTTCCGCCGTGAAACTAACTGATGAGTATAGGGTAGCCCTGCCATGGCAAGGTGAGACCTCGACTAGGATACGGAGGACCATTCCTCGCTGAGTTATTCTACTCTATACACAATTTGGATTTTAGGCAAAGAAAGAAAGAAAATGGAATAAAATACTAGATCAAAATCCCAACTCAAGAAACTAGACAAATTGGCTGATACCATTGTAGCAGGTAACACATTTTCCATCCCTTTGGCAGAATCACAATGGTTTAGTTGACCGAGGTGATGACCACAACTGCAACTAGATTCAACGACAGCCTTTGTTAATAGTAATTTTTGATTATAGTATATGATGGTGAAAATTTAAATATTTCTTTGATTTATGACTGATGCAATGGGAAATATAATAAGACATATGCAGTGTACCATGTCAGTGTGTGCAATGCCAACTCACCGTCCCGGCAATGGAGAGACATTCCAGTCAAACATTTGGAGTTCGGGTGATACAGCGCCTTCGTTTTTGACATCTAATATGCTAAAGTGAAACAATACACAATAAAAACAATTGAGAAAAATAAACCATAGAGAGAGGGTCTACAATAGGACTGTCACTCACGTATCAGAGGGCTGTTGCTCAGTTTTACCCTCTTGTCAAATAAGTCAGTTTAGATCTCAGTTAGGATGGCCGAGCATTTTGCGTTTCTTTCTTCTTTCTTTCATTTCCATTTGTGTTGAACTGTTGGCGTGATGGTGGAGCTGGACTATTCTGCTTGTCTCCAGTGTGTATGGTAGAAAATCTACGAACTCCATTGAAGTTGGAAGAAATATTAGCTGGATTAATACGACCTGCGAAGCCTGGCGCCATACATGCGGTGGTCACAGTTGCTGCTCAATACCCGCATCAAACTAAAACGATTTTGCTTAACCTAAGTGTGCGCAGCGTCCGGATTATTCGATCGGCTGAAGAAGAAGTTGTGATGACAATAATGTACGTTTGCCGCCCCCTTGTTTCCCCATCCTTGCGTGTGTAGAAGAGACTCCAATATGCATTGGGAAGTATTGCAATCCTTCCTGGAAGGCTTGGCATTACCATTAGCCTTTCCATATTATGCAGAACGTGAAAGGAAGCCAAGGAGCAAACATATGGATTGGATGATTCTGATAAGACACTGCAGGGACAAAAATATATTGTGGAGCGCGGATGGTTGCACAGTGGCGGCCACCGCCGCTGTGCATCGGAAGCTGAGTCGCAGAGGGTGAGGTTCAGTTGTGGCCAACCTCGTAGTGACCAGTGAGGCGCCCATGCAACTCCCAAGCAGTCATCAATATGCGAAATTGAGTGAGTGGTTTTGGAGGAGAGATGTGGCTAATGCATGCCTAGAAGCCTCGCGTCTTACACTAGCCAGCCGATGCTGCCTGGGGAAGGCTTCGCTGCTGCAGCGCTGATGGATCCGGAGCCCCCCTTCGGCGCATCGCCTCTTGATCCCCCTCCCAGAGTTATGATCCTGGTTGGCGAGTATCTTGTTTGCACTGGGGCAAGGCGGGCAACGGGATCATGATAACCTGAGCCTGGTCTGATGTGACGTCCACAAGAGCGGCTCGGAAATAAGTTCTAGGTGGCTAAAGAAAGACAAAGAAAGACATCCATGGATTGATGTTTCGGTTCTCGGATGCAGAAATTCTCCGTTAGCTCACGAAGTGATCCCTCCGGCTGTCGCTTGGCCGCCATGAATATTTGCGCTCCAAGTTGGCGATGCGCAATTTGAGGATGTGCTTATTGGTTTAAAAATAAATCAACAAGATGACACGCAAGGATAATTGTGCCTCCTCGTAAAATCCGCATCAGCTGAGTTATCGAGAGTTTGCCTTTGTTTTTCTTTGCAGGATCACTGGGCGTTCTCATCTCTTACAAGGGCCCGCCAGGGGCATTAGCGCCGACACCCAAACTGGCAACTGTGCCTGGGCTATGGCGGCACTCAAAGCCGCCCTGGAGCCCGCTGTGGACTAGACTAACTAGCGGGGTCCATCCCTGAACCCCGCCTTGCCCATGGCCTAAACAACGAAGGTATCTATGGATGTCTCTCTCGCAACATTTTCGCCGACGCAGCTTTCCTAGCACAGAGAGGCCGGGCCAGCACAACCCGTTACTTGATTGCGGCCCCCGGACTGAAAATTTGACAGAAACCGTTGCGCCACTCGGTCAAGTACATGCGCGGTGATTCCTGCACTTTGAGGATCCCGTAAAGGCCAAGTGGCTGAGCTGGAGTTTGCCGTGGGCGGCAAAGGAGTCTGTTCGTGAAGCAAACCCGACAGAGAAGGGAAATGTTCGTTGCAATTAGCTATACTTGACGAGGGTGCATCAGCTTTCGTTTATCCAGCGCCTCATCGACGGCCGTCCAATAGATAAACGTTCAGGTTATCGGAATTGAGATCAGTGATCGAAATCTTCGCGTGGTCGCCTGGCGCTTCAAAGCAGCAGTTGTTGCAGATATTACAGGCGTGGCTATGTGGCGTCCCGTATTCAGGAACCTGGATGCCTTCCAACTTCGGCCCCCAGATTAAGAGCGCATATGAGTTATCCCGATGCTTTAATGAGCTTGTTAGCCAATGCTCAAATACTACAGTGCTTCTTCTGCTTAAAGGACACAGAGAGTCGTGCCATTTCGGCTTGACTTCTGGTTGATATTGTCACTTTCGGTACGACAGTGACAGACGGATGGCAACACCAAACGAGGTTGCAGGACAGCTAGCTGTCCTGCAGGGCCAACCAAGATGGATGGCCTTTGAAATGGGACAAAGAAAGATGGACGATGACCTGGTGGTAGGTGCGGAGTATGTATGTACGCTCACCTCGTATTCCGATGATAACCAATGCGCGTCCTTCCGAGCTAGCGCCACGATCATCCCCACTACCTGCATTTGACCTTCAACGCTTCAAGAGATGCACGTCTTACCAAAGGAGCAAATTTGCGAATCTAGTTGACTTTTTCTTTGGAGAGATTAGGGGAACAATGTGGCGAGCGTAATCTTGTCCACACCTCTTCACAGCTCGTTTCAGCCTGCTCAATGTCAAAGATGGACTTCACCGGGTCAACAGTCATCAAAGAGCCTAGCCAGGAAGAACTTTGCTCTTTCAAAATCCAGGATTCGGGTTGTCTCCCCAGCTTGACTCCCTGTGCAAATCCAGGGCCGGGATCCCGCCGACTCTGAGGCCTGTCCCGATCGAGATGGGGTTGTGGCGCTCCCATCCATGTACGCACCCTTACTGAGTCTGAATTTGCTAACGCACGCTCTAATTAAGAACATGGAGATAACGCTTACACCAACCGCTTCCGTTCCACAGTAACGCCATAACCACGCTATGCCCTGTACTCGCAGTGTTCTCACAGCGGATCCCACCACATGTGAGTGGCTGCCGACACCAAACATTGGTCCCCTGGACGGGCGCTTTTGGGTCAGAGGCAGGCATCTAGAGCCATGATGGTCTTGGTCTAGAGGGACCAGGCCAAGCCGTGGGCTGGGATTGATACTCAAATGAGTCTCGATCCCTGACCTGGGCATTTTCACTACATACAACCGTATCATAGGGGCTATGCCAAGTTGCTGTCTAGCCACCTCGGCTCCATTAGTTTCTTTTGAGGTCCTGGGCGACAGCTTTCTGCGGGTGACTGTCATGATTGGGAAAGATGCCGACGAGAATAAGAGGTTCACGCCCAATTTCTTTCCAACAAAATAAAATATATTGACGCACTGCCCCTCTTCTCATCCTTCTTCCTGGGTGTTTTCGAGTAACCGCAGCTATAGTTCCCTTTTCTAACTTGAAGGCCACGGCCGTACCTTCGCTTACTGGGACTCTCTTATATTCTGCAGGGCTACTGCTGGTTTCCACAGGCCAAGACTGCAGCCATGAAGTCTTCATCAGCCACTTCGTGGTTATCACTCATTTTGATTTCCATCGGTTCGTGTCATGCAGATCATCTTGAGAAGCGTGCTCTATCGGCACCGGTCTCATTCAACAATGGTTGGGCATATCAGGGCTGCTATGTGTAAGAGCTTCACGTCTGTCCAGTCCTGTGTGTGGATGCAAACTGATTGGCCAAATAGTGATGTGGGACGGACGATCAACATGGCGTCGACTACCGATGCTAAAATGACTAACCAGGAATGCGTCAACTTTTGTTTCGGAAAAAATCTTCCTTACGCAGGAACAGAGTACTACACTCAGTGTTTCTGCGGCTCAAGTCTTGCCACTGGAGGAATCAAGGCCCAAGATTCCGACTGCAGCACAGCATGCGGTGGAAACTCAACCGAGGCATGTGGCGGTCCTAACCGTCTGACTATGTATCAGACCACTCAAATCACCGGCCCTGTAGTAAATCCAGGACCTGGTGGATGGGTGTCTCAAGGATGTTATTCGTGAGTTACAAGATCGGCTAATCTATCCAAGTGCTCGAGTACAATGTTGGCCACTGACACGCTTCCAGAGAAGGCACTACGGGTCGTGCCCTGAGAAATGGTTATGGCGGTGTTCCTGGCGCACAAATGACCGTGGCCAGCTGCACTGCTGGATGTAAAGCGGGCGGATACACTTTGGCCGGTGTTGAGTACGGTGGAGAGTGCTGTAAGTGCCCTAATGCTTGCATGCGACGACTGTGGTTGCGGATGATGGTCAGCACACTGGCTGACCGAATTCCTTGAGACGGACAGACTGCGACAAGCAGATTTCCAACGGAGGCGCGCCCGCAACTTCCGGCTGCACTATGACTTGCAATGGCAACAGTTCCGAGTATTGCGGTGGACCCGGCCACCTGAATCTTTACTCACTGGGTTCATTCAAGTAAGCAAAAGAATAAATTCTTGTAGTGGCTCCAGTAGGAGAGATAGTGAGCTCGTATCGCAGCAACGACTAACACGTATGTGCATATGATGCAGCACGCAGATTGCAACCTCAAGTACCGCCGGCCCCACGCCAAGCAGCACTTCAGCCGCACAACAACCCACCGGCTTGCCGCAGGGATGGCAAGCATACGGCTGCTGGGTTGACGGTGTAAATGGTCGAATCCTTAATACACAGCTGCCCGACAATCCCAATCTCACTCTGGAGTCTTGTGCTCAGTCTTGTGCTTCTCAAGGGTTTACCATCGCCGGTGCCGAATACTCTCGACAGTGCTTCTGCGGCAACAACATTGTCAACGGTGGTGTCCTGGCCAAATCCCCTTCTGAGTGCAATACTGCTTGCGGCGGCTCTCCGACCGAGAATTGCGGAGGTGGTGGCAGAATGAGCATTCTATCTCAGGGCCAGCCTGTCGTGCTGGCGCCCCCAGCACCTGTTCAACATGTCGGTAACTGGACTTATCAGGGTTGTTACCAGGACAATGTCAACCAGCAGCGGACGTTCTTCTGGCAGAACATATTCGCCAAAACCATGACGCCGAAACAATGTCTCGACAGATGTGCCCAATTTGGCTACATGGCTGGTGGCCTGGAGTATGGTCAGGAGTGCTACTGTGGCGATCCAGCAAATATAGCTACCGCCGGTGCTCAGAAGATGCCCGAGAGTGATTGCGGTGTCCCATGCCCCGGTGATGGTTCTGCAATTTGTGGTGGTGGTTCTCGTCTCAGCACCTACTTTTGGACTGGGGATCCCTTTTACTCTTGGGACTTTCCTGCGGCTGGGACACCGGCTGCCGGTTCTTACCAGCTCCTTATCGGGGGTGTCTGCATTCCCCTGATGACAACACAGTCTATCACTGGCAAAGTGACCTTCCTGGAAAAATGGGGTACCGGCGAGCCCAACTCTACTGGTGCCTACGAGCTCGATCTATCCCAAATCAGCAACTTTACAGCTGCTTGGCGAGCCATGCACCTCAAGACTGACGTTTTCTGCGCTGCTGGTTTGACTCTCCCGGATAAGGCAGGTCGACAGCTAACAGTTGGAGGTTGGTCCGGCGATTCTACCTACGGCGTTCGTCTGTACACTCCTGATGGTTCGCCTGGTGTCAAAGGTACAAATGACTGGCAAGAAAATGTGGCTGTTCTCAAACTTCAGCAAGGTCGATGGTATCCTACGGCAATGAATATGGCCAACGGCTCGGTTCTTGTCATCGGTGGCGAGACCGGCTCAAATAGTGCCCCAGTTCCGACAATCGAGATTCTCCCTTATACCGGTACTGCTCCGCTCTATATGGACTGGCTTGAGCGTACCGACCCCAACAATCTGTATCCGTTTGCCACTGTTCTACCTTCTGGTGGAATTTTCGTTGCCTACTGGAATGAGGCTCGTATTTTGGACGAGAACACCTTTGCCACCATCAAGACCCTGCCCAACATCACTGCTGCGGTCAATGATCCAATGGGCGGTCGAACTTACCCTCTCGAAGGCACTGCTGTCTTGCTGCCTCTACATGCTCCATTCACCGAGCCTCTCAATGTTCTCATCTGCGGTGGCTCTACCGAGGGCGTCTCGAATGCCATAGATAACTGCGTCAGCATCTACCCGGATGCCCCTAACCCGACCTGGGTTCTTGAGCGTATGCCATCTCAACGTGTTATGCCTTGCATTGCCCCTCTCCCCGATGGAACTTATCTTATTGCTAACGGAGCACACCATGGTGTTGCTGGCTTCGGTCTGGCAACTAGCCCTAACCTGAACGCTCTGCTCTACGACCCCCAGAAGCCTATTGGCCACCGTATCACTGTCATGGCCAACACAACTGTCGCTCGACTCTATCATTCTGAGGCTATTACCCTTCTTGATGGCCGTGTCATGATATCCGGCTCTGATCCTGAGGATGGTGTCAACCCTCAAGAGTACCGCGTGGAGAGCTTCACTCCTCCCTACCTCCTTGTTGGCAAGCCCCGTCCCAGCTTCACCATTACCAACAAAGACTGGAGCTATGGCCAGACTATTAGTGTCTCACTCGGTGGCCCTGCCAAAAATGGCGCTATCCAGGCGTCTCTGCTCGGTGCTGTTACTAGCACACATGGGAACTCTATGGGTGCCCGCACACTTTTCCCTGCCATTTCCTGTGCGGGGACTAGTTGCACAGTCACTGCGCCTCCAGGCAAGTACATTGCTCCTCCAGGCTGGTACCAGCTCTATGTTCTGGATGGCGGCATTCCTGCGGTTGGTGTTTACGTCCGTATTGGCGGTGACCCAGCCAAGGTTGGCAATTGGCCTCAAGGCAATGGCTTCACCACACCTGGTGTTTGATTGTCTTTCATCCAAAACTACTGCAAAACTACCCGAATTTTTTTTCTTCTCTCTAATGACGTATGAATTCTTTTCTTGGGCTTTTCTATCCTTATAGTTATCTGGCAGGGAAGGAATTTTTAGTGTTGAATATCTTTCCATAAGTGTTCAATTGTGGGTGTTTAAAATGTTGATGGATATGAGAAAAACGGCCAAAGTGAGCTAGGCAATATACACCTAATTTACCTTTTCGAGGCACCGACGTACCATACCATTGACACACACTGCTACCTCTGTACACTTTCGTAGACTTGGTATGGTAAATGTAGTTGTTGATAGCTTTTATAAGACAAAGCTTAGATAGCACTGGATAAGAAGGCAATAATGAACTCTTGAGAAAAACTGAAAAGACGTTATTTATCACTAGATAGAGGTGGAACTTGATGCAAGTCTGCTCGACAGCTTTTATTTCTAACAATATATCTTGCTTACTGGCCCATATCTAATCGTAGCAGATCAATCAGTATGCATTCATTCAGCCTGTTTCCATTGGCTAAAATCGGGTTTGCCATGAGGATCGGGGCAGTATATTTTCACCCAATGGGTGAGATAATATACCTGTCCGGACATGCTGAACCATATATCTTCCGGTTGGAGCGACTTTGAGATTTCTAATAAAGAGCCTAGTTCTGTCCTGTATTTAAAATTGCCTATAAAAACATTTGCCAAACATGTAAATAAATAGTTTAAATACGTAGTTTAAATATGATGTACAACAATGTCGCTGTGTCGACTGGATGAAGTTGTTGAGGCACGTGACCCCTTCCTTTGATTTTAACCAGGGCCGCCACTAAAATTTTGGGGTGCGGCGCAACTCCTCTGCAGCCAGACGAGGTCGGAGCTTGGAGAGAACAACCTCCTTCACCACTCGCCAGTGAGAAAGAGGCTCAATCGACAGATTTGCGTTCCCCCACGGATTGTCAGCTTGCCAAATCGGATTTTCTCTCTCGCTCAAAATGGCTGCAGCTGTGAAGGCCATTAACGCCAAGATCAGGTCCAACCCGATGGTGAGCTACATTTGCTCAACTCGTACGTAAACCAACCAACCTTGCACCCCTGCCATGGGCATGATTTTTGGGCAGAAGAGATGGGGAGATGGTTCGAACAAGAAGAAATTGGGGGCTAGATATGCGAATTCTCTATGCCTGCTATTGATTTCGAAATATGCAATGATGGCTTCTCCGCGCGACAGTCAATTAGTCCCCGCCTGCCCTAAGCATGCCGCTTGTGCTACTCCGCGTGTTCCGGAAACTGACATTGCATCGTCAATAGACTTCTGGGGACCTGTATCGAACTTTGGCATTCCCATTGCCGCTGTGTTGGACACTCAGAAGAGCCCTGATCTGTAAGAAATACCTGTCCTCCAGTTGTCCTCAGGTCGAGCACCCACCGATGCCGGCGCATTTGCTCACCGTTGCGCTTCTGATATACAGGATCTCCGGACAGATGACTGGTGCTCTCTGCATCTACTCCGCGACGTTTATGCGATACTCCCTGGCCGTTTCGCCCAAGAACTACCTCTTGTTCTTGTGCCACCTGGTTAACGAAGGCGCTCAGCTCACACAAGGTTACCGATACATGTCATACCACCACTGGGGCGGAAAGGAGAAGGCAGGGCTGGAGAAGGCGGTTGATGGAGTCAAGGAAGCAGTTGCTGCGAAATAACAATGAATGGGGATTAAGCGATGCGTTTTTGATGCATGGAGAATAAAGCGTGGATTTATGTGGTCGAAAGGCGTGAGGCTTGTGCGCTGTCTGTAGCCGGGATCGAGGGGTATCTAACTTGAGGGAGCTCGCTTCATGAGGGAAACCAAGACTGTTCTCTCAAGGCTAATGCCATGATAGCCGGTGGGTTGTGCAGTGAGAGCTGGATATGGCAGTCTCTGTATTATACTTCTAAATTTCCGACCCCTGTTGGCCGGAGGAGGCGCAAGGCTTCATATAATCATGCTAGCAGTCCTCTATGGATATATATTGGATGAATGCTTGAAAAACAAGCATGTTGACAGGGTAATAAAAATCATGTGTGACCTTGAGGAGAAAGCCTCGGCGTTAAGGCTCGTACGGAGGACACTGATACTTTGTTCAGATCAGACTTGCTGAATAAACAGATGATGTTCATCAGGTACAATAGGGCATAACAGCGCTTCGGCCGTGAGGGAGAACTGGCATCGTACAATATACCAGTACCTTGGGCACCCGAATAGCATATATCAAGGCCGTTGGACGGCCCCCCCCCCCCCCCCCCCCGTCTCCAATATATCTGCGAGATGTCATATCTTTATTTGGTACATTACTACATGCAAGCTTGCAGTTGTTTTAGTCTCGAAGGAAAAGAGTGTCTAAGTAGGTAACCTAACCACTCAATCGAAATGCACTGCATCTGTCAACGGCAGCGAAGACAACTCCCCGGAGAGAATGGTAAACATGAACCTCAGAAGTCCACCAATGATTCCTTCTAGTAATGTATAATGCTCTGCAGAATGGGATGACGCATGGATTCGTTCTTGACTTTGCTTCTAGCGAGGACCGGCATTACTATGTCAAGGAGGGCCCTGTTCATAAAGCCGTCGTCAAGAGCATCGGGGAGCTTGTTGAGAAGTCGATCGTCGTCGACTTTGCGAATGGAGTTCATTCAAGCTGGTGCCCTTTTTATCTTACGTGTGGAAGATGCGCCTGGTTCGGAAGACGCATGTGATGCGCATCTGAGGATCGAAACTTCAGCCATCAACCAATTGATGGAGGAGATTGAACAAGTCTGTGGACCAAAGCCTGCTTTTGATTCTAGTAAGTACCCAAATCCAACTTCCGGCTGTTAGGGCATGCCCTTCCCAATCCCGTTGAGCATGCAAGATCTCACCAAAATGGGAAATTGCACTTGATACTGGCTGACTGAATTTCCATGGTAATGAAGCTAAAGGTCGACGAACAGTTCCCTATCATCATCAACGCGACATCAAAAACCATGACCGCCAGTATATGTCCATCCTGGACAACTTGTTCGGGGAGGCTCTGGCGACTTCCGAGAATACAGTCGATGGGCTATTATTCACGAGGCCCTTCTTGCGTTGGCTCAAGGCGAACGGCGATGCAAAGTTTTGCAGTGCTCTATCGGATTTTCTTCTACATCCCCCATGTAAGATCTTTTAGGACCCGTGCCGCGCTGGGCCAAAGCAAGCATTGTCGCACAGTGGACTCTCTTCCGATGGATACGTTGAACAGGCTGGGAGAAGGCATTCCGAATGTGTTTGGAAGAAACCTTGTCTATGGGCCTCATCAACAGTACGGACCACAGGCTGTAGATCTCTGGTACGTTGGTCAGACCATGGCCGGGAGTACCGGCGGCGCAAGACCACAAAGTCTGGGTATCCGACTACGATCTTCTCAGCACGTCTCGTCTCTGGCCTCACAGTCCGGCATGTTGTCCAGAATCACATCACAAAGTCAGACCTGGCCTGGAACGCACTACCCAAGAAACCAATTCTATCGTAAGCTCTACGAAGAGGCCGCGCCTAAGACGTAGCAAAAGCGCGGATGAATCTGGCAAGCTTTTCGGCACCATCAGGCGGAATCAAGACGTGTGAAATGGAAAGTATGCTCTACTAGCGACATAAGAGAGAGAGTGTAGAGTCTACAAACCGCAAGTACTTAGAAAAAGTCTGGAACCATTTTCACAGCTATCCATTGCAGTGCAACTTCAGGTCAGGCCTCCCCCGCACCCGACTCATCGATAGGGGCACGGAGAGTTTCGATCGCCAGGGATCCGGTTGCGTTAGTGGCCGTGTGTGGGTAACATACAGCCTTGGAGACCGACGCTTGTGGCTGACAATGGGTCTCGGCTGGCAGCACGGGTACTCTGTAGAGCATGTAGTAATACTGGATCCCTTGGTCCCTACTCGGTAGGCCGTCTAACTCGACGACTTTATCCAACATCCGTAGCAATTTGTAAATCTATTCCTCTCCCTCGTTGTCCCCTCTCCCCTCCCCTCCCTTTCCTTTCCTTTCCTTACCTTTCCTTCTGCAATCGCCAGACTTGAAGAACCTGGGCATATATTCCACCGCCCACAATCTGTAAAAACCATGGGCTCGCAAGCGCAGGAAGAACTCACGGTGCTAGTCACCGGCTTCGGCGTATGTTGAACCGGCATCACACAAAACCTGAGACTGACCCACGCGACAAGCCCTTCCGCGCAGAGTACCCCGTCAACCCTTCGTGGGAAATCGCCAAACGCCTTCCAGCGTATCTCCCGCCATTGCGGGCCAAGATTGGCAATGCGCGGGCCGCCGTCGACATCCCGCCAGTGCGTATCCTCGTCCACCCGGAACCGATCCGGGTCAACTACAAGACCGTGAGGAGTATCGTCCCGAGTTTCTGGGGCGAGACGTACCAGGGCCGAAAGCTTGACGCTGTCGTCCATATTGGCATGGCTGGCCCACGTCCCACGTACCAGATTGAACGGCGAGGCCACCGTACGGGCTACAAGTCCCCAGACGTGGACAATGAGCGACTAGAGGACGAGGGGGAAGGCCAGCACGACGAGGACTGGGTATGGCATGGCCTTCCAGATGAGCTGGAAACCGACCTGGACATTGACAACATCCTGGAGCGGTGGCAGGAACACAGTTCGGTAAGTTGTCCCAGTATCATGGTGGTTTTCAATACTCCAAGGCACCCCTAATGGTAGGCACCTACAGAAGGACATGGACCTCCGAGTTTCAGAAGATGCTGGGCGCTATCTATGTGATTTTATCTACTACTCAAGCTTGTCAACCCTTTACAGGCAGAACCGGGAGAGGAAAGTCGTGTTCTTCCATGTCCCGTCCGATGCCTCTGAATGGGGTGTCAACCTAGGACGAGAACTAGCAACGAATCTCATCAGATCCATTATTGAGAGCGAGGTCGTCAAGAAGCGAGCCGCAGGGACGGAGGCATCATGAACCCCACCCGTCCGTCCCAAGACTGACTGCGCGGGTGGACTTGTAGCCAGTTTCGGGCATTAACGTAGCGACGAAGGCTTCAACAGCGAATGGCCCGCATGTTTTGAGCCTTTGAATAAGAACATGTATATACCATAGTTCCATCTATATACTAATACTCCTAGACGTAAGTAAATAGGCTTTGCGCCGTATTGCATCTTGAGGTTCGTGAGGTTCGTGAGACTCTGAGAGGGGGAGAACCCCCCTGCGGGGCGTGGGGTGGAGTCTGACATCTACCTACAGTACAAAGAGAAGAGATGGGATGGATTGTTAGGTTAGCAGCTCAAGATACGTGTAATAAAACTCAAGGCCCTGCTGAATAAGAACGATTTAAAAGAAAAGTCGAGACTTCGTCTTACATGGACGGCGATTACTACTTACTGCATACCTAGGCAGTGTCTTAGTAGCTGGAAGTGATCGGATCTGATCTCCAGGGCCGGCCTTGCACGCCACATACAAACAAAAACCATCTTAGCAGCGGGGTTGCGACTTCGCCGACCAGCGCCGGTGATCTGCCCCGTATACTTCGCCGACAGACTTACTATTTAGCGCAGTCTTCACCTGAGAATATATCCTTCCATCCAAGCTTATATCATCCATTCCCTCGAATATCCAAGAAACGACATCCCATTCTGGAAATATCTGTCTTCACCTCTAAAAAAACAAAAAAACAAAAAAAAAAAAAACAGACATCATGTGTAGAAAAGCAGCCTGCGACACTTGTAGTAAGCCAACCTGCCCCCCTTGCATCACACGTCTCACTTTTTCGTTTTCTTGCAGAAGAGGAAGAAACACAGACCAAAAGCACATCTTATCCCCTCCCCCCCTACCACGGAACCAAGTCACATTTCTCTAAATGGCCTTTTTTTTTTTTTTTTTTTTTTGTAACGGGTCACATACCTAGTACCTAGACTATGTATGTCACAGAAACTAACTAACATTTGGACTCGTCCCTCCAGAGAAATCAACATGGTGGGGCTGCGGCAGCCATGTCGGGGCTGTCATGGACGATATCCCTGAAGCTGAGCGCTGCTCATGCGAGCCGAAGATTGAGCGCGATGGCAAGGAGTACCCTCCTATGGCCAAATCACCGAGCTGACTCATTGGACATGTGGCTACGGCGGTGTTGTGGATGAAGGGGAAGAAGGCTGGATGGTCAGAAGAGGGGGTTCTTGAGGAGCCGTTGAAGTGATCACTTTGACTTGGGATGATTTGTCGAATGGTGTTGATGCTTGATTCTCAAACATAAATGTGATGGATGTATAGTAAGAAACGGAGAATGTGTCTGACATGCCCGGTGTTCTGTCATTAGGTCTCCCACGGATACTAGTGACTTTCAGGCACCTCGTCTAGGCAAATAACATGCAGCCACTTTACCTGTATTCGACTGATATAAACTACCTGATCCAGTGAGCTGTACTGTAGAATACTCTATATTCTATCTCCTTCTGGCGCCCCCCACAGCGCCAGAGTCTCCCCTCTCCGCCAAGCTGACCACCTCCTGAATACCCGCCGCCTCCTGTTCCTCTTCCAGAGCCGTAATCTCTTCACGGCAATCCCACCACTTCTCTTCACTTAGCTCAAACGCCTTGGCCTTGATCTCCTTGATAGCGAGTGTTTCCGGCTGGATATTCTTCCATCGAAGATTGGTCATGAGAATTTCCTGCCACTCGACAGAAGTTCGAACAAAGAAGTCGCGACGAGATTCAAAAGGCTGTGATACAGTGGTTAGAAAATACTTCGTTCTTGGAAATTGACATAAAATCGACTTGACTTACTCTGGGATGGGGCAGGCCGTCGTCCACTGAGGTGTTTGCGGTTTCTGTATCGTCTTCATCAGTGACAGTAGTCGGTGTCGACGGCTCAGAAGAAGAAGGTTCAGAAACCTCTTGCTTCTTCGTTCGCTTGCTGGGCGTATGCAATTGTTGGCCAGAATCCTCTTCGTCATATTCATCTCCATCATCTTCATCTTCGTCATCGTCATCGTCATCTTCATCATCCTCGTCATCCTCGTCCTCAGACTCCTGTGTAATTGGGATTAGCATGCTTGTAGATAGAGCGAACGTAGCACTACTTACAATCCAATCCTCAACGGGTCTGTTGAAAACTTCTTTGTATCCATCAAGCTTTACTAAGTCGATGGCATACAAGTCGTCAAAGGTGAACTCTCGATCTCCCTTTTCAAAAGTCCCACCATAGATGTAGAGAACGTCGTTCTGGACCGTCAGTTGGGCATTGAATCTCATGTGGGGAGGCTCCATTGAGACTGGCATTTCTCTTGCTGGTTTTTCCTCCTCCTCTGGCTCGTCCATCTTGTCTAATTCGATGTCGTCAGCATCGTCCAATGACGTTCCGGCTTGAAGAGCGGCCAGTTGTCTCAAAAGTTCATCCTCGTTTGCCTGAGCACGACCTCGTCGCCCAACTCGTTGTTCAGGTGCATTCTTCTTCTGTTGCCGTGGCTTTCGAGAAGACAGAGGCATGAATCGGTTTCGCTCGACATTCCACGCAAAAAGCTGGTTGAAAAATTCGCTGTCCATCCCTTCCTCGCTCTGCTCAACATCATGAACACCACCGAACAGAATACCGCGGCCTTTATGGAAGGCCATCGTGGCTCCAGCACGAAGAGGTGTGGGTGCGTTGGCTGGTTTCTTTCGCTTCTCCCACCTCACTGTTGGCGGCGCATTTGGACCTGCATCGACCGCAGGTAACGTCATTCTGAGATAGAAGCAATCCTCATGGACCTTGGGAATCAAAACATTCTTTTGCCCCATAGTTCCACCTTTCTGTACCTTCTTCTTGAGCTGCACCGTGGCCTTGACCCTCGAATAACCACCACATAGTACGGCCCCATGCTCAGACGGAAGCCATGAGAATGAGGACCGAGCATCAGGTTTCAACTGCGCAGGCGGCAGAGTGGGGGAGTGCCATACAAAGTTCACAGTGTCAAAGATCCACAGGTCAGCCAGGTATTTGGTCTGGTTTGAGGTATCCTGAAACCCTCCAAACAGGATAATGTAGTGCTTCCAATAAGTCATCCGGTGTCCACTTCGTGCCGGCGGGCTTTTGTCTTTGCCCTTGACTTCAATCTTGGTCCATTCTCTCGTCGCGGGCTCCAGCCTCCAGAAATCAGAGTAATGATGGAAAGTGCCTTGCTTTGGCGATGAGAACTCTCCACCGAAAAGGTAGACGTGACTCGGGTTCGAAGCTCGTGTCCACGCATGACCAGATCGGGGCAGAGGTGCGTTGGGCGACGTTATGCATCGCCACTCATCCCGGTTGATATTATAGATGTGTAGATCGTTGTAGAAGTGAGCAACTGATCCATTGAAATACTCTCCACCAAAGAGAAGCAGACTGTTACTCTCATGGGGGGATGCTAGGATAGTAGATGCGGAACGAGGCCTAGGAGGCCCCTCGCACACTGTCTCGGTGACCTTGAGGAATAGCTCTTGCTGGCGTCGATATTCCTCCAAAACTTCATCCAGGTCAACATCTTCGGCGTCACTGCCCTCAACCTTGGCGGCCTTGTTTTTGGCCTTCTTTTCGCCTTTGGTAGCTTGCTTGGCTGCTTTCTCAGCCTACATGATCTCTCAAGTCAGCATGTATCTGGTGAGAACGTTCATGGAGGGGCATTTCTCGATGGAGGGGTTTGCCCACGAACTTTTTTTGCCTTCTTTGAATCTGCGCTCTTCTTCTTGTCTTTGGCCATTTTGAAAAGTATGGTATCTGTACAAAAATAATACCCAGGAATTTCTGCTCTGTGAGCAGTCAAAATTAGAACATGGTCTTCGCGAAGAGGCAAATCCCAATGATTGGGAGGTTTGGGGGCAAAGCTCTTTCACAGTATGAGCACAAAATTATATGAACTGTGCGTATCGGCACATCGGTGTGCCATTTTCCAGCTGTCAATGTGTGGCCTAACCATAGCCATTTTGATTAAATAATTGCAGTTATTATTAAATTTAAGTTTGATATAGATGTATACAGAAATGTACCGTGACGACCTACGAAATGTTTAAAGTCGCTAAATTCATCTCGAACGATTGTAGATTTCGTTGCAGCACCCCTAGCGACAACCCAGAAGATTATTTTACCAGCATGCCGGTGGCATGATTGAGTCATGAAATGTGTTATCAAAATTCTTTCCCGTAACGAGGATATTTGCGAGTCGGAGGGTTGGTTGCTGTTGCGCGAAATACGCATCTCCTGGTAACCGCTCGCACAGAACGAGCTATTTGCTTCCAATTTGACGTGATACCGCAAATGAAGTCCTTCTACCCCAGATTAAAAGAAAAGAAAGAAAGACGTGGTCGCATTCTCTATGAGGGAAGTTTGCAGTCGCGTTAGTATGACATACTCCCTCTATCATCAACAGTTAAGCTTCCCCAGGAATATATGCGCCCATTGCTTTGCTCGCCCCTTCCATGCAGTACTGCGCAACGTCGACCTTTTTGCCTGCAGGTGCCAATTTAGCGATTTGACGAATATCACTTGTTCTTGGCAAGTAGAGAACATGATCCATCTTCTTGTACGCTTCATGAAGTTGGCTCAAATTGTACGGCTGCATCGTGCTCAAATCAAAGATTTCGTCGGTTCGATATCCCGGACCTCCCCATGGTGGACTGGCAAACACCATTGTCGTGTTGATATCGGTCTGCAAATCTGGATGCAACTCTTCTGGATGATTCAACAGCTTATCCAGATACTCAAAGCTATCGCCGTGAACCCAGATAACGGCTTCAGGATCAACACCATACAGCTCGGCATTATTTTGCGCACATGCAAGAGTTGAAGAATCGCGTTCGATGGCAATCACATAGTCCCACCGCCCACTAATCGCGAATGCGATAGTGTTGCCTCCGGCGCCGCAGAAAGCATCAATGAGAACTGTTTTTCTGGGTTCAGAATTCTCTTCAAATAACTCATTCGCAATTTGACTGCGCTCATATTAGAGGTGAATGAAATTGTAGGAAAACCTAGCACTAGGCACTCACTTAGCCACCGGTTCGGGAGTAACACCAAACCAGGCGTCATCAGTCATGTAGACGCCAGAATCGTAGAGTGAGAATATTGAATATCTCTGGCTAAAGTATCTGCAATTTACTATGAGAATTTATAGTGGAATTGATATTGCTTTCAAGAAACTCACTTTTGAATATCCCAGGGGACTTCGTGTTTTCCGCTATAGTGATGGCAAGCATCGGTTAACGGGAGCTTCTCGGCTGGCTTCATCGAAAATTCTGTCGAGTTGCTCATATTTGTAGAAGTAAGGCTTCCCATAGTAGCGCCCATAGCCGTCGAGCCCTCTTGCGCAAGCAGCTCAGTAAGATGCCTCACGTCGTCCCTCGCTTGCGCATGCCGTTCTAACACCCCTTTGATCACCTCCCATGCGCTGCGAGGAATCTGGGACGCCTGAGGGAGAAGGAGCCGCAGCGCCGGCGCATCAATGAGAGAACCAAGTACTTCACGTGCGGCTTCTTGCTCTGGTGCTAAGGGTGAACCATGCTGCTTTGCTGTCATCGGGTTTGGCAGCAACCTGAACTTGCAATTTACTTTGCGAACAGCTAAGAGTTAAATTGTGAATAACAATAGGAGCTCAGCAAGGGCTCAGGAAATTCAGGCGTAATACATAAATCGGAAGATTCGAATTTTGATTTTGAGTTATTTCTGGTATTAAAATGATGCGGTCTGCCTTCTCAGCGTTGATGGAAGATGCAGGTTAATCAGATGAGAGGCAAGGCTGAACTTTCAAAATATCGTCTCCACTATGGCTCTCCCACTAGCGCCTTGGCATTCTGCAAGGCTGAGCTGCTGGGGACAGCTTGCGTCAAGCTTTCGAGACGTCACTCCTTGCAGCTCTCACAACTGATGATTTGCTAATTCAAACCACCATCACATTTCACAATTTTAACGACCCGACACTCTAGGAATTGGATTTTTCAGGAACTGACGTGCCAGTCTGCGGGCACAACCTCACCGACCATGTTTAATGTACTGAATCGGTTCATGTCCCGCCTAGATGGCGATGCCCCGCAACACCAACACGATAGAGGCTCTTTTGGGTTCCAGGTACTGAGAAACACCACCGTGGATCTTCCAATCGAGCCCTGGTTCGATTTCATTGTTGGGATCAATGGAAGAGCAATTGTGAGCCCTGGGATCCTAAAACCATTAGACCATCCCTAATACTGATTGACATAGGAAAATCCAGATCCAAGCCTCTTTGCGCAGGAGGTTCGAAACTGCGCTGGTGGAACCGTGACACTCGGCCTATGGAGCGCGAAAGTATGATGACTTCCCCCATATCTGGCAATTGTAGGGCTAATAGCAGTTTTTACATACAGGGCCAGCGTACAAGAGAAATGCATGTCCCGGTGCCTAGTGATACAGCATCACTGGGTTTGTCGCTCCAATTTTCATCAATAGCTGTCGCTGCGAATATCTGGCATGTTCTAGACGTGCCGGCAAACTCCCCCGCTGATGTCGCTGGACTATTACCGTACAGTGATTACATCCTGGGAAGCCCTGAAGGCGCTTTGCATGGGGAAAGCGCCTTGGGTGAGCTTGTCGAAGACTTCATTGGCCGACCTCTCCGAATATATGTCTATAATAACGAGTATAATGTTACAAGGGAGGTGACAATACAGCCCAGCAGGAGTTGGGGTGGAGATGGAGCTCTTGGATGTGTCTTGGGCTACGGTGCGCTCCATCGGTTGCCAGCACCATTAAGCGAACCTGTCCATGCTCCGGGAGAAACGCTGTTTGATGGGGGTTATAACGAGAAGAGTGACGCAGCGTTTATACCAACCAGCTCTGAGGTACCACCCCCACCGCCTGCAGGAGGTGATTATTTAGTGCCAGCTCAGATGGTTGGGTCGGAACCAGTAAGCGCACCACCAAGGGGCGCAACCCCTCGTGGTGCAAAGAAGAAGGAACGACATGTGCACAATGATTTCATGGATGACTATTTCAAGGAAGAAGAAAAGAAGAGCCTTGCGTTGGATAATGCACCGAAAGGCAAAGGGTCGGTTTTGCCACCGCCTCCAAAAGGCGCTGGCGGTCCACCGAGAGCTGATGCTAAAGCAGAGCACGAGGATGAAGGTGGTGTAGATGACTGAGAGTCTTGACCATAGATTTTTGCATGAAAGATTCCCCAATTGACTAGTTCTAATTTTTTTTTGGGTCCATCCCGCAAAACTTTGTCCGTGAACCTGCTAATCACCACTATATAAAGTATGATACACCAAATGCGTCGCCTAGGCTTCTCGCTGTGTAGCCATCTCTTGCGTTTGGCTTCGCTATTCAGTTGATGAAGTTGATGCAGAAAAAATGTAAAATCAAACTGCAAACGACATAATCGGCAAAGGCTCTGCGTTCAGGAAAGAATTAGTTTTTATCTTAAGTATTTAAAACACCGAGACATACCGCTCTGGAGACACTTCTGGGAACTCGGTCTTGTTCGCTGACGTTGTTTGTATCCGCAATGAAACTGTGCGTTGTTAGAAGAAGCTGAGGCAACCGCATTATGTGTTCGAGACTTACTCGTCAAGACGAACTGCCCTACCGTCGAACCAAAACCAGAAAGAAAAGCATTGAATGGCTGTGAAGGTGAATTAGCTTCCGGCGGTCCCTTTAGAAATTCCAGTTGTCAGGACACTCACGTAGTTACCCGCCAAGATACAGTAGAAGAATTGCAAGGCGCCCACAGCGGTCAGGAACACCAGAAAGACGTCGATAAGCTTGGTACGCTGTGGTGTCTCCTTCATGTAATATTCGTAAATGTTCTGCAGTACCTTGTCCCAGTTTGCAGCGCCGCTGCTCTTCGAAGCTGGTGCGGGAGACGTGGACACTGAGGGCTTCGATTGTAAAGGAGGGACAGAGCCAGCGGTGGTGGTGCTGGCTTGCGTAGTCGCAGCAGCCGAGGGGGTTGGCTCGCGAGCTGCGTTCTTCTTGGGCGCCATGGCGGGTTGTTCGAATCGGCTGGGCGGTTGAACGTCTTCCAATTCTGAGATGGAATCGATGTGCTGCAACGCTTCCTACAATTCAATTGCGGACACGACAGCTCCAAAGGTCAGCGTGGTGTGATTGGCCAGTAGCCTGGCGCTGCGAACTGGGCTGATCTGGGGGCATTGGTGGCCCCACTCAAGTCGTCCAGCAATCACGTCAGTAGCTTCGGTCACACTGGAGTCCGAGAGCCGACTTGCGACGGCACTTAAAACGAGCCGCCAGCCTCCCGCAGCATCGAATTAGTTACAGGCGCAAATCACGGAAGTCCATAAATCTGAATAGTATCTCGTATCTTTGATTCCGTGTACAATAACAATGGCAGGCTAATACTACATCCCGAGATATGGTGGGGGTGGAGCAAGCTAACGGCGTTCTTGTAGTCTTCCCCAAACTCGACCATAGTAACCACGGCCTACGTCCTCGCTGCTCTCACAGCAGGCGGAGGTGCCATTGGCTATGCTAGAACTGGTTCTCTTCCCTCAGTCATCGCGGGTACTGCCGTGGGCGCTTTGTGTAAGTCATCTAAGTCCTCAATCAATCTAGATATCGGCTATGACCTGACCGTGTTCTTTCTAGATGGTATTGGCGGCTATCGCATCGCAAACCGCCAGTCTTATGGCGTAGAGATTGCGCTTCTTGCCTCCATTATCCTGGGAGGTTCATCTTTCCCCCGAGCTATTCGTCTTAGGAAGCCGGTTCCAATCTTCCTCAGCTTTCTGTCCGCCTACGGTCTCTACACCTTTGGCAGCGCTCTTCGAAGGTCCACATAAAGTACGGGTTGGGCTATAGGAAGGAAGCTTATGGAGTGAACGTCATATCTGTCATAGCCATAATTTATGTCAGTTGCTTGTCGCAAGAATCTTGTGTTCAGTCGTTTTTTGTCCGAAGTGACAATGGTACATTGGTGAAAGAAAGTGCAACTTTGGCCCCAATGCTATATGTATATTCCTCCCAACGCCAGTCATGCCCAATATACTGTTGATACAAGTAGAATCGTCGCAGAAATTGTAGTTGTGAGTCGGACGTCAACCGCAATCATACCACGCCTTTAGAGGCCCAGTGCTCGCTGCTCCTCCTTGAGTCTGTCTCGTTTGGCTTTCGCTGCTGATCTGTTTTCATTTTGCGTTATCGATCGTTGAGCTCGTAGGCACTGGTCTACCTTATCCTTCGCATTGTTGCAAGCGCCGGAAGCCTTGTGCATGAAGCCTTTGGCATGGCAGTCCTCGAGAAGGGCGATGACGTCTCGGCACGCTGAATTCTTTGTTAGATGGGGGTGATGTGGAAAATGCCCAAGTAAAAGAGGAAGTGTTACCTAGTGCGTTCTTATTATCTAAATGGGGATGCATACTGCTGGTGAAAGAAGGGTAGAGGAGGATTTCCTAGAAGAGAAAATCAAAGTCGGGCCAAGTACCGAGAAACATGTAAAAAAGCTTGGACCACCACCGCACCACCACCACTGCACCTGGGTTTTCTCAGCAACATCCACAGCGCCCACCAACCCACAACCAAAGGTCTTACCCAACATCACATCCTGATGCCGGCTCTGACTCTGCATAGGTGAACAATCTTGCTAAAACATAGCAGGTGATTTCACAGCAATCATGTCAACATCATCGCAACAGGTTACTGCTAAGAAGCAGCAGGGTACGTTTATTGGGCATTGCTCATCTTCCTAAGCTCACTTGCCCCTCCTACTCAATGCATTGCGTATGCTAAGCTCTTGATAGACCTCCAAACAACATACTCAAATTTTAAGAATACCCTTCAACAAATGGCACAAAAGATTGGAGATATCGAGCAAGAAGCCGAGGAGCATAAGTTAGTAATTTAGCCTTCAACAATATTTGCCATGTGCATGGTGTTGCTGGACGTCTTAGTGGATGTCGACTCATTTCGTCGCAACCGTTGAAAATGATTCTCCTCGCTAATCAATCTTGCCATCAGGCTCGTATTAGAAACTCTTGATCCACTTTCTGAGGATCGAAAATGTTTTCGTCTGATCAATGGCGTGCTCGTTGAAAGAACAGTAAAAGATGTAGTGCCAGCTCTAAGAACTAACCAAGAGGGACTGAGAAAAGTTCTGGATGATTTGGTGAAGCAATACAAAACGAAACAGGATGAGCTTGACAAATGGAAGGTATGTCTAATTCACTTTGTTTTCTCGATCACCAGCCTGCTAACACCAAGAACAGAAGAAGAACAATGTGCAGGTAGTTCAACAATAGGACACGACATTGATGAAATGACGAAACGCTATCTATTGACAACATTCTTGGTAAAAATTTTTTGGCGTGCCTGAAGTTTCAAAATTATTAAGCAGAAATCTTGGCCAACGTTGACAATCGGTCTCGCCTAATACAACCCTAATCTTGAAGCTCCTGTGAACATGAAGTCTGGGTATGTTGATAGCCTCAAATATCTCCAGGAGACTAATCATCGCAATCATGGGATGTTTCTATAATGCAAGGGTAAGTGGTTCAGAATGAAGTTAGTTTTCGATAGCATCTTGGAACCCAACGCCATGTAGCACCAAAAACACTTTGCTTGCAAATCCAAGATATAAGTGTACTACGTTTGCCACGTCAATGAGGCTATGGGCATGTCCAGGCATGAGTTGTCTCTACTTCCGAATCTATATATGTGTTGGCGTGAGAGAATCCTTGATTTTGAAGGTTACACAACTCTGATATTTCCAATCGGAAGCACATCCATTCCTAGCCGCGTTCTCGATCACGGCGACAACCACTTGAGCTTGCTGGTTCCCAACAACCACATAAGTTACGGGAATAGCAGCCCTTTCGTCAATCTATCTTGTGTGGAATGCCAACAAAGCATACTAGGGGCACTAAAACAAACTCAATTATGGCTGCTAACCGGCATATCGTAATGACAACACTAACCTACTAATTTATCTTGACTATTCCTTCGTTAACCCTGTGGTTAAATTTGGCCAAGAGGCTGCATGAATGGGCGCATTACGTGGCTTGAAATACGGCCTAACGCCGATTGGGATGTCTTCTCAGCTCGCCTACAGTTGAAGGCTGCATGGCGTCTAGGATATGTCTGCGCCGAATCGTATCAATATTGGACATGAAGGTAAGCTGCAACGTATCTTGATTAAAAAAAAAAGAGGGAGTAATGACGGGTCTATGGTACTTTGTGTATGAATAGATCTTAAAAGATGTTCTTGACAAGATTGGAACAACGGTGACTGCCCTAAACAACCTGCTATTTCTGAGATACTGGTACCGATGCTGAGACCGGAGGACAGCTACGAATTACGGACGGATTAAAGTAAACGTACTCTACCTATTATGGACACTAGCTTCTTTCACTTTACCGTTATTTTGCCAACTGAGATGACACACATGATAGCGTAGAAATCGTATGAGATTTAAATATGAGTGATGAAAAGTATAATGGGCATGGGCATGGACACGAAAGCGAAAATGAAGTAGGTTTAGCTCATTGGAGGCATCTACTCGAAACGAATGTTTCTTGGCCGTACATATTTGGACATGGACGGTGCAGCTGCTTTGGCATACTTTTGCGAAAGGGTTTCTTCATGCCCAAGATCCAGATGCTGGGCCTCAACAAGCCAACTCAGCAGGCGACCATCCATCCACAGTCCATGCCCAGCAGAAATCGGCTGAAATGGACATCGGCATCCCCGAAATTCTGAAGAGACGGTTCTTATCTGATTCCGTAGTTTGCGGTAACGTTGAGGATAGAATATACATAGCTTGCTAGAGGACATTATGACAGGATATATCTATATTTGAGAGGTTGCCACGACATGCACGTTGGCCATGTTTGCGGATTTATGCCTTTCTGGAGAAAGCCATCAAGGAAACCCATTTTGCGCCAACAGAACGTCTATTGGGCAAGCACTTTGGTCCATTCTACCGGGTGCGATATTAGTTCCTGATTGTTTGTTGAGGGCTTACTTGCATTGCAGCCTCTCGGATCCTCACACTGGCCGTCAGCCAGCCCATGCAGCCACACCACTGGGCAGACATGGCGACCCAATAAGTTGGCAACCTGAGAAATGGTTGGGGCCTGACACTGCGGCGCGTGTCAGACCCCGGCGAAGAGTGGCTTTCGTTATTAGCCAGCACTGACTAACAGCTGCAAAGCCATTGTCGAATGAGCGGCTGCAGAAGCCACAATATCCCGGCTTGGGCTGGCTCGCAACTCACTAGGACGACGTCACTACCGCAAGGCTGACCTATATCGTGGAATACCACTGTCAACAGTAACTGGTACAGGTGATTGTCTACCCTTATGGCTCAGTGTGAAGTTTACCCTGTAACAGGGTGGTTGGCAGATACCAATCAGATCCCATAGCCTATGGATGACGCTCTATAATCTGAGCAATGACTCGGAGACGAGCAATTGCGATTGAGAGGAAAGCTTGGACGCGCTGGACTATATCTGAGCGGACAAGGGGGATAATCACACCGCTTCCCCAACATTGAGTACTTTATATTGTAGGAATGTGAATAATTAGCTTTGGCTGGATCCAGATGGCTTTGACAATTTCCACTTGGCTTGTCTAAAAGCCGTAATATAATTACGATCCGAAGACTCGAGCGCCTAGACGTACGCAGAAGGAACTAAGAGGATCTAATTTGGAATAATAAGAGAATGATAAACGCGATGTCTAGTATATACTGTATAGGGAGACATGGATATTATTTAGGCGATGAATAGCTAAAAGAATAAAAACCAAAACAAAAAGCCTGCTTACCTACCATACGAAGGAGAGCAGCCCTGATCCGTGGTGGTTGTGTGCCGTAGTTGGGTGCGGGGAACCAGCCCTTCAGCCGCGGCAGCAGGCTTGCATGAGATGCCCAAGGTTGTAAATCCCCGTCCATATATTGCACTACAGACATGATTATAAGTTTAGGAATGTAATCATTGATTGAGAAATAAACAAAAATAACAATCACCATGCAACTTTGCCGGTGAGACTTGAGGATTGCATTTGATTATTGTTATCGATAAGCTATTTCTAGGTACGTGTGTTGGTTGTTCAACGCCGTGGAAATAAACAAAACAAAGTGTAGCGCTGTATCTAAAGAAAGCAAGAACCTACCTGGCCTGCTCGGCGCCCACCCAGTAGTAAGTAGCTGAGGTACCTCGATACTTAGCGGGTAGGTTCCCGTTGTTATTTCGGCCGACAACATGGCGCTGCTGTTGACCGCCAGCCTCGTCCTTCCTCTTCCCTCCTGCACTCCACATAATACTTTGCTTGACCTACCTGGTATGCAACCACGCCAGCCGCAAGCAAACAGCTCATACACCCGCCATTGAACAACAGCGTGAGACCCTCATTAATCCCTGGCGAGGCTTCTCTCTGACGCAGATTTGCAGCAGCCCTTCGAATCGGAGCCCTGCGCTACCGTGTAACACCGCTGCGCCGCCGCAATCCTGTCCCGCCTGCCTGCAAGCGCGAGAGCTCTCACACCCGCGCGCGCGCGCCATCCAGGTCGTCTTAACTGCTGTCGCGACACCTGCTCTACCTCCATCCCGGAAGACCCAGCTGTCTGGCTGAGAAGCTGCAGCCCCAATTTGCGTCCTCGGCATCAGTCGACCACCGTTTGTTTGTCGACTCTTTGCACTCTTCGGCGGTTGTTGCTTGGCAGGCCCATGCTCGCCCCCCCCTTCGACTTCCCACTAAGTAAGTATTGCCTCCCAACCAACCCACCGCCATCCCAACCGCCAGGCAAGCGTCATAGCTCCGGTATCCTGGGCTAGGGAATACACAGCCTGCGCGACCTGGATCCTTTAAGGACCGTCACGATTGACGCATATCTGCAGCCCGAGACCACCCCCCACCCCCATCTGTATCGGGTAATCTTCCATCTTGCCGACGTGGCCCGGTGAACACATCATCATCACGAGGCCAAACGACCAATCTGTGCCAACCCGAACCGTTTACAGACAACGCTAGCATCCGCTGCAGGTAGCCAAATATGTCCGACTCCCCTCAATCTCCTCCAAAGGATGTCGACCAAGGTGCACAGTCACCCGACGAGGACGGACAAATGAACGACAACCAAGATCCCCACTCCGCTGGGGCGGCTGGCTATGAGTTTGAAGGCGTTAAAGAGCAGGACAGGTGGTTGCCAATAGCCAATGGTATGTCCTTCTTGTCCCCCCTAGTCTGGATCATGATTTGTTCGCCCTGTACGAGAGCTGCTTGTTCGCCTCAGCCTCGCATATACTGGTCGTCCATGTCTCACGATTCGCTCCCCAACTCGCCGGAGACGCCACGCGCCTCTAAGGCAGACAAATCAGATGAACTTGATGCTAACATTCGCAACTTTGCGCCAGTCGCCCGTATTATGAAAAATGCCCTTCCCGACAATGCCAAAATTGCCAAGGAGGCTAAAGAGTGTATGCAAGAATGCGTTAGCGAATTCATCTCCTTCATCACTAGCGAGGGTATGTTCTACTTGATCTTTTCTCAGGTCACTGAGGAGCTCTCCAGCTATGGCCCTTGAATGGCACGTATTAACATGCTCGCTTTCAGCTTCCGAGAAATGTCAACAGGAGAAGAGGAAGACGGTCAACGGAGAAGATATCTTATTCGCAATGACATCCTTGGGCTTTGAGAATTATGCTGAAGCGCTCAAGGTCTACTTGTCCAAGTACCGCGAGGTAAGTGCTCTCTGGGGGATATCTCTAGGGGCTATGCGTTGACCACCCAAATTCAGCAACAAAATCAATCCAACCGAGACCGCGTGCTCGAGAACAACACATGGGGAAACCCTATGATGCCGGGTGAAAAAACCGAACCTGGCACTGCCGGTCCAGAATACGCCGGAGCTGAAGGCTCAGGCAGCGCTGAAGGCGGTGCAGACCCAAATTACATGTACGCTTCTCACGTTGGACATAACGGGGCTGGTGCTGCAGAAGGATATTAGGACGTCTCTTTAAGGCCCCGACTTGAAGGAAGACGCCTAGACCATAACCCTGAACCGAGCTGAGTCGCCTATCGCCGCCGTCTGGCTATGTGTCAGATATCCTGACCTCATCTCGGAACTTTGGCGACGTCAGGGGCAAGCTTCTACTAAACAAGTCGAGAATGTTGGCGCAACTTTAGGTTGGATTTACCAGAATTGGATTATGAAATCACTTGGAGTAATGACGTGGGACTGATGGAGAAGTGTTGAGAGAACGGCTAATTTCTCCTGTTGAAAAGTGTGGACTGTTGTCTCTTTGTTTGTCTAATTTCTGGGCTATGGATAGGTGGTTGGGTGATAGATTCCCCTTCGAAGCTTTGTCGGTTCGTTTTTCGACTCAAGAGCGGTCTTGAGGGGCGGCACTGTAATTGGGCAGTTAGGTAGGACGTGCCATGCAGGATAACGGATATGCATGTGCATCAGTCTTTGGGACCTGGAGTTTTCATATTTAACGTTGAAGTATTGTCTCTAGACACTGTTGTATTCTTTATTGTCTAGTGACTGAAGCAACACCTCTAATGGTTTGGTTTACGGGACGTCTCACGTAAGGAACAATTGAAAGAGCATGTCACAATGTATATAAACTCGCCGTCGCTCTCAATATACCGGTATCTAAGTGCTGGGGTCTATTGTGTCAGACCGTGTAACTCTGCAGAACTGCACGTTGGCGTCATCTGTGTTCTACACATGCAGTAGAGATCTTAAGAAAGATAATAGGCCGAGTGACTGTGCTGAGCTATGTAGGATGCACGGACTAGCTGACGTCTCTTAAGTTGGTTGCAAGGCACGTGCGGGGGACCCCACTCCTGGGAAAATCCTCACCTTGACCCCGTATCGAAGAAAAAAAAAAGATCCAAGTCACCTCTGATAAAAATCGTCTGCACTTCTGAGAGCAGCTTTTATCTAGGGCATCGAATATTGTTATCCCTTAGAGCCAATATAGATGCTTGCGTCTCCTCGAGATACAGCGTATTGTATCGGAAAAGAATGAAGAATTTGGGTTATTTTATCTCGAAGCGACTCCCATTCATCGACACAGCCTAGCGTGACCAAGAGTTGCCCCCCAACAACACCTCGAATCACAAGAGTTAGTCTTCATCGAGTTCTCGTCACTTCGTCTTCATGCGACCTTTCAGCCCCCCTGCCAGGAGCCTTCCTGGCTCTCTTTCAAGAAGCACTCCCCCAGTCAAGTCAATCCTAAAACCAGCGTCTGTACTCGGCAGGAGGAAGGACCCGCACGACGCGCTCAACGACGGCCCCGAACCCCAGGAAACCCCGAGCAAGCGACGCAAGGTGTTTTTTGATGATATAAAGAATGTGACGTATGAAGTTGGACGACGAACGATGGACGAAGTCAAGTTAGAAGTAAGGATAGCCCTGGAGGATCACCTGCGGGGGAACGATGGGCAATATGATATGCTGAAGGACATGTTTGCCAACGATAAACAAAGATATCTTCCGCCCGTGATTGGAGAGGAAGAGGACACATTGAAACCTCACGAACTACAGGTTTATGTCATGGCTCTGACCAGCTGTATACCAATCTTGAGGAGCAAAGAATGCAACGGGCTTGTAAAAACAATTCTGCAATGCTCTTGGCTGGGCCGAGATGCAGCTTTCACAAAGGTCTTTACCCATTTTCTTGCCGCACTAGTTAGCGCACAAGGCTCTTATCTTAATGCCGTCTTGTCCATGATTGTGGATAAATTCCGCGATGCACGCCGGTCTCAATGGAGTGTTCCCGACTTCCCCGAGGTTAGTCGTGCCATAATGCGAGAGCGACTTCACTCGACTCTTCGGTACCTTCTTCAGATGTTCCCATCAGCTGCTGCAGTATTAGAAAACCTCCTCGGCTCCAGTTTTCCGTTTCCCGATGATTCGATGCGGGTTCATATGGCCTATATTCACAATTTGCTGCAGGTCAAGGAATATGTGCCTGATCTTCGAGATGATATTTTGGACATGATTCTCAACCGTGTCGTCAAGATTGACTCCCAGATGCAGTTAGATCTGGAGGATCTGGATGATGACATTACAGCGGCCGTCATGTATGCGCTTCGAGAGAATCCACACCAGACCTCCGACTGGGAGGACGAGGTTGAAGATGATGACGACAACGAGAGCGATAGTGGATCCATCGATAGCGACGATGCGGATTATGACCAAGAGGCCGTGAGGATTAAGACGGTCAAAGAGAGTGTAGAGAAGATGGATGCGGTGCTGGATACCCTCTTTGACTTTTACACGCCTCACTTTATAACCCCTGGGTCGGATAAGGCCTTTGATATGTTTACCACACTTTTACGTGAGTTTGATCAGATAATACTGCCAACATACAAGTCGCGGCATACGCAATTTTTGGTGTTTCATTTCGCTCAACAGCACGAGCGACTCACGGATGCCTTCTGCGGCCAGCTCATTGCCACGGCATTTCAGGGAAACACGCCAAACATTTTGAAGCAAGCTGCTGCTGCTTATCTGGCAAGCTTTGTCGCTCGTGGAGCCCTCGTTCCCCGCAGCCTCGTACGCACCATGTTTTTACTACTGATCCATCACCTGGACCAATACCGCAAAAAGTACGAGCCAACATGTCGGGGCCCGGACCTAAAGCGCTTTCATCCCTACTATAGCCTTGTACAAGCAACACTCTACATCTTCTGTTTTCGATGGCAAGATTTGGTAGTATCTGCGCCTGAGTTTGTCGACCCTGATGATGCGGCGTCTTATATCGGACAGGATCTGGAATGGATTGGAACATCGAGAAAGGACCTCTCAACGCACATTTTTGGCAAACTCAATCCCCTTAAGGTCTGCGCGCCTGTGATTGTTGACGAGTTTGCCAAGCTGGCTCATCGACTCAACTTCATGTACACATATCCTCTCATTGAGGGGAACAAGCGCGTTCGCCTGACGCAATATCTCTCATCAACCTACTCGACTGGAGGCGCTCTGCGGGACTCTGGATTCGAGGCTCAAGAGGAGAGTTTCCATCAACTAGACCCCTACTTTCCGTTTGATCCATATCAGCTGCCTGTTAGTAAGCGTTGGTTGGCAGATGATTATGTACATTGGAAATCAATCCCAGGCCTCAATGCGGAAGATGACGAGGATAGCGACGAGTTGGATGAAGAAGAGGAGGAAGAAGAGCTTGAGGGTCTAGAGGAGGTAACAGCAACGGACAGTGATGGTGATGACTTGAATCCAAGCCGGTTGGGCTAAGGGAGACGATTCCTATGAGCGATGTTGGCTTGTATTTTTTTTTATGTCTATCTATACCCTGTTGGGAAGGGGGCTCTGAATTTTTTTTTTTTTGGACGCAATGTGGAATCTGTGGTTTTTTCTTTTTCTCTTTTCGATTTTCTGTATTTTACTAGCGAGGAGTTGGACCAAGGGAAAAGGGCATTTTGTTGTTTGCATAACGAATATATTTAGAGAGAGGCGAGCTGAAGAGAGACATGAAAGTTTTTGGCATTTTATCCCCCCCCCCCCCCCCCGACGACCTTGTAGTTGTGGTGTACAGTTGGCCATGTGTTATTCTGCATGAATGCATTGTCAGGTTTGGGTCAGATGGCTGCTCGTGGTCGCTAGACAACTGTCTCATGATCTCAGATGCAAGTTCCCGCCCGGTAGAGTGGAGGCGCTGTCAATAGCACTGTCAAAGGAATACAAAGATTTCTAATTGAGGACGATGATGATGTGCATAGGAATGCGTGTCTTGGATAGGGTGCGAATGCTAATGGTGGTTATTTGAAATCATGGCGATGCTCGATGTAACCTCGGTAGTGGGTGGATGCTACCGCTGGAACGGGAGCCTTGGGAGTAAGAAAGTCAGACAACGGGCTCTCTGTTTGTCTCAAGGCTCCCCCAGCTGGCTGATTGGCCTGAGAATATTGTAGATATTTGTAAAAAATGAAGGAGAAGAGAGAGCTCAGATAGTGGAGTGGCGTATATTGATTTGGCATACCGCCTCCTGGGCTGGTTTCATACATATTTGTCCAGGTAACAACAATATCCGTGTGATTCTGCCGCCCGCACAGGTAGCCTGCACTGCGCGCTGGAGTGGACCTCAGACGCTAAAGAAATATATCAAATCCTTTGACAGCATCCCAGTTTTGGTCGTATCACTATAGTCGCTGGCGCATCAGCACTTGCTCACTGCAGTTCCATTGCCTACATACCGAGACCTATGCTCGGGGCCCGGAATAATGAAATGCGCCAGAGGCCAAGCTAACTCCCGCCCGACCCCAATGATACTGGTACCTACAATGTCGGTACACCTACCGACTGACTGTACCTACGTAGATCTGGCCAAGAGCCGTTTTGATGCGGACCGCCGCCACCACCCCCAAAGCCCGGAATTTTCGTATTCTGGAGTTGTTTGTCGATATTTGGAAGCCTTTTTGAGACCTGACTTGCATTAAGAAAAACAGCATTCTATTCCGGAGGACAGCCGTTTCTCGAGACCTGCTGTATTTGCCACCACAGCTTTGACGGCGCAATTGAGTCAGGTGTTTCAAGGCAACAACCCAGTGGCTCTATCAAACGAGATACTGGTGGCGGCGGCATCTCCAGTGTCCTCTCTTCCTCTTGCTCACCATTATCTCTCCTTCATACTCATCGTCGGCTTCTCCCTCTGCATTACCGGTGGTGATATCTCTCTCTCTCTCTCTCTCTCTCTCTCTCTCTCTCTCTCTCTCTCTCTCTCTCTCTCTACTTGCATCGAGCCGAGCCGAGCACGCACAGCATCACCGAGATCGATCCACCAGCGCCAGGGCTGCGGCGATAGTTATTCCAAAATGGCAGCAGACGCAGACGACGACTCAGGTGGAGGCCGACCCTCATTCACGGCCTTTTGGAAGCGCGGAAAAGACAAGCGCAAGAAGAGAGACGGCGGTAATGGTAACGCACGAGCAGACAAGAGGGCCAGCGACAATGACGGCTCAAGCAGCACCACTGGCAGCAGGGGTGGGCAATCTCAGTCTCCGCAGTCTCCCTCACACGCCGGCAAAACACCATGTGAGTGCGTTGCTCCTCTTTGCCTCATTGTTTGGCATGGTTCTCCTTTTTTCCTTCTGTTTTTTTTTTTTTTTTTTTTTTTTGGGTGTGTGTGTGTCCCTGGCTGTCTTATCCTCCACTCGTCTTGTCCTTCTTCCCTTGGACAATGAACCATAAACCCTCGTTTTGAGCTGTTTGGCTAGTGCCGATCGCGACGATTCATGTCTCTCTTTTATTCCAGTTTCCTGGTAGCATCAGCCAAGCGGCGGAGTAGGGTCTGCAGTGAGCTTACGCTACTGCTATTTCCATGTCTCTCTAGAGAAAACCGACCCACTGTCTGGGGTCGCTGGGGTCGCTCTGAAGCTCATGGCTGCTGAGTGGATTGTGGTGATCCCTTTATATGGAATTTTGTCTCTCATATTGGTAGTGTACCGATGGCCCGGTGCTGATGGCCGAGTCATGGCACGATGTCGCTATCCGATTTGGAATTCCACAACATGCCAGCGCCTAGAGTGCAAAGTTGTCATGATGTCGTTTCTTCCCAAATAAACTCAAAAAGAGCAGGTTGTCCCCGGATAATGGCCCATGCCTTTGTCTAATCCTATCTTCTGCTCCATTTTGTTATAATTCTATTCATGCGGTTTGCACCAAGTTGCTTTGATTTCATCATTGAGAGCTCAACTCGCCTAGAAGCCTCAGCTGTTGAGAGTGTTTTTGGCAACCCTTGACAAAACATCTTGCGTACACATGGAGACTGCCACTCTGCCCTACCCAATGCCTTTCCTTGGCCCCTTCTCATCTCGTCCAAGAAGACAGTGGATGAATCAGAAGAAGAAGGATGCTGAACCAAGGTCCGTTACAGTAAGCGAAAGTAGCCATGGCACCGAATACAATGATCAAACTGCGAGAGAAAAGGCACAGAACCGGAGAGCGCAGGTCCGGAAAGCTCAGATTCAGCACCGCCAGCGAAAAGCAAACTATGTAAAGCAACTTGAGTTGGACATTTCAGAGTTGAGAGACTTGATCGCCCAAGCGCAACAGGATACCGCCTTGATAAGGAAAGATAACGACTGTATGATGGATATTCTCAAGTTTGCTCCCCCAAATAACCAAAATGTATTACCTGGGGCGACTGTTTTACCAACAACGGATTTTGCAATACCGGATTTTGGGCCAACACCTGGATTAGAGACCAACGACTTGCTTTCTAGCGGACAGATGTCTGACCTTAGCTTGAATCAACAGATCCTTCCGGTATCGACTGGCAGTGAAATGTTTGGCAACATTAATCTCGACGACATCACAGTATCGCTCGGCATGAACGATGTCCTGGGAACTCCTTGCTTCGCAATAAGCAGTGATTCCTCCAGCAATAGCATGTACAGCTACAACAGCCCACCAATGCCGGTTCTAGATAGCGAATCTCCCGCAGCCATGCCACCAACTTTGAATCCTCAACAGGAAAAAACTGCAATCAACTGGATATTAGCGTAAGTCGTACCCTGTTCGCCCCTTTATTATTTTGATAATAGACCCCCCGTTTAAAAAAAAAATATCTGCTATTAACACTTTGACCTCAACGGATAGACTCGAAAACGTTTGTTGGAACCACTTCTCAGCCACCGACTTCCACCACCATCTCCCCAACGACGCTGAAGAATCCAACAACCACGCCCTCATGGCCACCGCACTCTGCTTGAACAACGCCCCCGAGTCTCTCTACACGGATCGCAACCAGTTTGAAGGCGTTCCCACCGCCGGCGCCCACCGCCCCAGCCCCACCGTCCAGTGGCAAGCCGCTGGTCTTAACATGAGCTCGCTCTACGGCCTCTCACAGTACCAGACCGGCCCCACGGAAACTACCCCTATCGAAGCGTGGTTTGAGCTCGCAGCAAAGTACCCGCTGGATGTACTGTTTGCCAATGACGTATTGCAGACGCTGCTGCTTGAGCTCAAAGGCTTCGTGCGGTGTGTTTATTTTGGTGCTGCCATGGAGAGGGCGTCATTTGAGACGACGGTCACGAGGATCTTGGGACCTCCGCCTTTTGGGGCTTTTGAGTATGTAGGCTTGGTGGAGTGAGCTGACAGTGTTTTTTTTTTTTTTTTGGTTTATTTATTTATTTATCTGGGAAGGCGGAAAATGGATTATTGTTACTATGAAAATATTGGTGGAAATACTGAAATATATATCCTGGCGAACAAAGCGGTGCCACAAGGGGGGCGAAACCAATGCAATGTATTTGGAAATATGGGAAAGTTGGCCAAAAAAAAAAAAAAAAAAAGAAAGGAAAAAAAAAAGGGGGAAGGCAACTGTGCAAACAAATGTAAATTGACCGACATATCATGTTCCTTGATGACTCAAAAATGATCTATATCTAGGGAATCAAGTCCTCAAGAGACGTTAACTGTTCTTCCCATCTGACTGTATTTTCTCTAGTGAAATTCCAGGAAGCTTGCACAAGTTGCAAACACATTTCAAGCTGTACTACCATATCTGCTAATAGAAGGAAGAACAAAGAGGAAAATCGCAGCATAACACAACACAGCACAGCACAGCACAGCACAACAACAAAAAAAGATTGTATAAGATGCCCCTCCTCCTCTACAAAGCCCTGACCAAGCTCCGATCATCAAAAAGGTCCTTCAACAATGCCTTCACGCAAGCATCTCTATCCAGAGCCGCCAGAGCATACGTCGACTCAAACGCAAAGATGCTGAGCTGCCCAAAAAACGGCCTAAGAATCTTGGCAACCAGCTCGTCTTTCCTCTCTAGGCTGACGTCGTCGCTAATTCCACCAGGACCAAGCAGCGGGAGCCGGCGCGGGCTATTCGCTGCCATTTGAGCCGCGCTGGTGGTCTCATCGTGGCCTGGAGTGGTGGTGGTAATAGTAGCGGTAGCGGTGGTGGCTAATGGCGTAGAAGCTGTGCCAAGTTCTTCGGCAATCTCATCGACAAGAGCGACGGGTTGGTAAGTTGATGAGCGGTAGACGGCTTCAATGGTGTCTGTGACGAAGAGCCATTCGTGGAGTTGGAAGTCATCCGGCGCGACGCATATGAGCAGGTCTAGCAGTTTACACGCCTGCAGGATGGCAGAGTTGACGTAGATTTCAGATGTGGTGCTGTGGTCTGGAGCAATGACTGAAGAGATGGCGGTGTGAACCTCGGCATTCACTACTGGCCATAGCATGGCAAGATGGATCGGACTGGTCTTTAGGACTAATGCTCGGACAACCATGTATACTTCTGCTCGAGTTATCGAGGACGGTGAGGACGTTGAGGTAGCCCCCAATAGCTCCACGAGTTTGTCGAAAATGACTCGAATGTCAGTCACAAATGTATCTTCAGCGGAGGAAAGGATCAAAGTAGCAATCCTCCGCAGATTGAGCTGAGTCTTGCGATCTGCCTCAAGCCGCGCTGATGTGGCACCGACCCCAAAGACAATGCCTGCCGTAGCTGGCGCACTGATACGACCGAGGATTTCTGGTACCTTCTCCTTGTCTGCAAGAGTCCACTGTCGCAGCAGCGGTAGCCAGTTCTCTTGCACCAATGACAAGTTCATAGCGAAAAACCTGCTGTCGTTGAAAGCATCGCCAACATCCTTCTTCCACGCTTTCTGATTATTCTGCAGCTTTGACAACTCAAACAGCAGCTTCATCGTGCTGGGTGTCGCGGATTCTGGAAACGTCTTTGAGCGGAATGTTGGCCCAATGACATTTGTGGAAATTGTGCCAGCCGCAGAAAGCACACGATCAGGCTCTAGTAAAATCTTGGAGAGGTTAGGAACAAAGGATGCAAGAATGGCTACCACGTCCTCTGATCTCTCAATAGCGCCCGTAAATGTGCCTCGTCGCTCTAACTTGGATTTGCCAGTCGATGTTCCGTTAGAGCTCGCGGGCTCGGTAAGGGTTGGTCTAGTTGTGAATAGCGCAGCAAGAAGTCTGAGGAAAAGATCCTGTAATCTGGTCAAACAATGTTCAAAAATGAAGGCGTAACCATTCAACTTACCCCTAGTTCCCGGCGCATCTTACGCTGTTCTCCAAAATTAGTGTTGTCAACTTTCTCCCCTAAAATCGCAGCGAATTCAAGTAAACTGGGCAAGGTTTGCCTGTGTGGGAAAGGATTCGTCAAAAGGTCTCTCAAAAAGGCTATACAGTCTTGCCATATTTCATCCATTGCATCATCATCAAGCGAACGAGCATATTCAACGAGGAAGACGACTAAATCTGAATCGCGGAGAGAAATAGTCATTGTCGATTTTCGCGAGGGCTCCAGTGCAGAAGGATTTGTGCGGCTATAGATAGAATTAAACAAAGCGGGCATAGAATGCCTCGGCCTTGCAGCATCCAAAGCTGCCATGAAGTTGAAGACAGTGGAATGTTCGCTTGCTTTGGTTGAACCTTTCCAAATATCAATAACTGTTTCAATGCTCTCTAGCGTCTCGGCTGTAAAGAGTTGCTCAAGTAGCCGTCTAGCGCGATTCCTCATCCTCAGCGATGTGTAGTTGAAAGAAGCCGAAGAGTTGACATCCTGCTTTGCAGCCTCATCACCTTGACCCCAGGACCAGATAGTGAAGCATATCCGAACAGCGTCTTGAAAAGCTAAATGAACAGTTAGGCGATCGTTCGCTGTCGCACTTCGGGCTTGCGGTGTGTCTGATTGGAATACTCCAGACACCATACTGCCAAAGAGAGATTGAGGCTGGTCAGGGCCTTTGACAAGCTGCGTCCGACTTTCCTCAACTAGAAGCTCATCATGGGCTCTGGCTAATACCTGCTCTAGAGCATTGAGAAGATGGATCAAAGTGGACTCAGGCGTCCCTGCTTCATTGCTAACTTCATAGAACTCATCCTCAAATAGAGCCCGCAGGTTGGAGAACGTAGACCCAATCTGCTTACATAAAGTTTCAACAAGAGGGATCAAAACCTGGAAAATCGAGTGAGAATAAAGTGGCAAACATCCACTCAAGAAGGTAACCCAAGCATCCAAAACGAACCGGCTTTTAGGTGAACTCAGACCAGCCTGCAAGCATTTGAGTAGTTGTGGCGGCATGTGAATTAGAGTGGATTGGAGATCACTATGTGAAATAGATGGTCTGCTTATCCGCGTGGTCGTGGGATCCACACTTAACCTCCTTTTTTCGATCACTGGTGGTGCCGGGAGCTCATCTGGAACGGGGTCGTGAAGTTTCAAAGTATCAATGATGACTTCAAGCAAGAGAACTTGCTCGTAAGGATCCGGGCTGCTGATGGATTGTAGCAGCCTGTCTATGAGAATATTTTCGAGATGGAGGTTGCTTAAAGGAGCAGCATATGGTGTAATGAGAAAATGATGCAAAATCATAAGGGCGTAGCGATGAAGTCGAGAAACTCCGGTATTCAAGTCCTCACTGGCAGATGGCGCAGCATCTCTTGTTATACATACGAGACAGACCTGGACAAAAAAGTCTTGCAGAGTCATATCAGTTTCTTCGCCACCAGCTACAATGTATTAGCGAAGGTGTGGAAATAGTTTCATGGCAGATAAGGACATACTGGAAATTTGGGCTTGACCCCCCTCAAGAATAGAGAGGTGCTTTGACGCCATTATGGCCGTAGAAGCTTCGCCAGAGATATTGAGCACGTGATGGAGAGTGCGCAAGTAGTAAAGGCACAGTTCCAAGTCGTCATCTTCGCTAAAGTTGATAGATTCACGGTGGGCTTTCTCCGATTTGTAGTGTTTCCCAAGGCTTTGCAGGCAAGGAAGTCCCAATAGTTTGACAACAAATAAGAGAAATAATCTGAATACGTTTAGAGACTAACAAAAATTAGAGAAAGAGGGGGTTCAACATACCTATCGATTCCAATCATGCTACTGAGCCATGATTTCACGATCATGTAAAGCTGGCTCCTTTCATCCAACAACTCATCCAAGACAAGAAATACTGGCTGCGTCAGCATGACTTCGTAGTGATCCACGCCGCTTATCTTGGAGCCAGACGAAGGTTCAATCGTCGGAATTTTTGGACCACGGCGGTCAGATTGGCTATCTTGAAGAGTGTGTGCCCAAAGAACACCAAATGCACGCCCGATATCAGCGCCATGACTAAACTTATGCTTCACAATTATACCGGCAATTGAGGCTTCAATATCGCGACGAGACGTGGATATGGCTGATTGAAGTTGCCACAAACACCGGACTGTCTCGACATGATATTTCGGCTCTGAGGCGGATAAATAGGACCACGCTTGGTGAACTAAAGGATCTATAAGTCCCGATAGCTCCGTGATTGAAATTCTTTCAGCAGCGTGTAGCTGTGTGATAAGGTGTAAGGTTGAAGAGAAATCAGCGAATGGCAGAGACGTTTTCGTTTCCAGCCTTTGCTTTATATTGGATAAAACGAGCCTTTCATCAAACTTTAAGGTTTTTGGAACTTTGATTAGAATTAAAAGAAGGATTCGAACGCGAATACTGAGACGAGAGATCGATTTCTGTCCAGGTGAATCATCCATCAGAAACTTGATAGCCTTGTTTAGGAGAAGCTCCCCGGATTCAACAGGGCTAAAGGGTGGTGGGGAAGCATCAATATTTCCTTGTTCTTGGACGTAGAAATTTCGTATTTTCTTCAATAGTTCCATATTCGAGATGGATAAATACAGCTCTGAGATTTTTTCTTCACGGGCGGAACTTTTGTCAGGCACTGAGAAAGCCCGGTCGGGGATGAGTTCAAGGAGCGATACAATAATGCTTAGAGCCTGGTTTTCCACATCGACCTCTCGAGATTTTGGTGAGTGGACTGTGGTTTTTCGGGCCTTGGAATCTTCCAACATGGCCAATGCGGCCAAACAGGTTAATGGGGCATGAATAGTAACCATTTCCTCCTCTCGAATATTGAAATTGGTAATGATGAAGCTGATCAAGGACAACTTGTCGCTGCGCTCCTTGTCGTCCACGGTTGCTGGTCCAATTGCTTGAGCCAGTAACGCCACGAGCTCACTGTATATGAGACCACTCTCGATTCCATCAAAGAATACACTTGCACTCCGGAGGACTTCCGTAAACTCAGCCCTGGTAGATCCTTGCTCCTTGAATTGCCGAACACTTTCAATCACGGGGAGAAAGATTTCAGGAATTACAAGGCCACCAATTTCCCATCTATCCATGAGAGAAAGACAAATTCGATATGGCCGAGTCCGCTCTGCAACTGTACCATGCACCGTACTCCTGATCATGTCAAGAAGAGCTTTTGTAAGCCGTTGTAGACCATATTCTTCGAAATAGCCAGTTCTTGATGACATCAAAGCATGTTGTGGGTCTGAAGGAGTACCTTGATGTTCTCCTGCGTGTTCACCTTCAGCGCCAGCAGGCTCGGGCCCCAGAAGCCATGACCAAAGGCGGCGATTCAGACTCATGTCTCTCCGAGCAACCACACCAACCGCAGCTCTCAGAAGAATTTCTAAATCCCTAGGCTTGACGCGAGTTTGCAAAACCTTTGAGTTGAGAGGCAAGTGCGAAACTAACAAGTCAAGAAACCCACGCTGAATTAACAGTTGCTCATCCGATAGGCCAGTCGCAAAACATCGTATTAGCAAGCCTGGCTCTGGAGATGTCACAACAGCCGCAATATCGTCCCCCAGCTTGTCGCTCGATGCTTGTTGCTCAGACTTGTCAGCTGGTGCAGTGGCAGTGCTCGCTGATCCCAATGCCGGCAGGTTGCGAACCAGATAGGCAAGGGCGCCAGCTCGACGACTATGGCTGGTAACTGAAGCTAGAAAGAAACATTGCCAGAAAAAATCGTCCCCAGAAGCGTGTTGGTCTGTCAGTTCAGTGCTATCTTCGGGTCTAATGGCAACTTTGAAACGAGCAACAAGCCGTAATGTTCGATCGAAATCCTCGCTCGTTTCATCTTCTAGACCGGGCAAAAGGGCTAGTACTATTGACTTCAAGGCTGGTCGTAGAGATCTTGAGTCTAGGCCTAAGAAGTAGGTCTCTAAGATGTCGAGGTATGGTGAGCGGACGGATAATGATGCAAACGACAGTGTAGGCGCCAAGCCAGGGAGGTATAAGGGAAGGTCTCTAGACAATCCATCCTTCCCAATGACTTCAAACACGTAATTGTATATTTCGAGGGCCTTCTGGTGCACTCCTGAAGGCAAAGAAGGATTTAAACATTGTGATAATCGTTTTGCGACTATTACTTTCGAAGGGATAGCGGTCGTGGCCGATGGTCGGGCTTGCAGGGCCTTATGTATGGATCAGTATGTTTTGGCATTTCTGTCAATACCCGGGCTAGTATAAACAACCTTAAGCAATCTGTTTAGAAAGGATATATAGTCGGCCCATTCTTCCAATGCCGTTTCGAATAGCAGCAATGCCTTGTCGACACCAGAGGCATATCTGCGGTATGCTTTGTCCTTGATTGGGGCATCCTCTGACCAATTAGTCCGTGAAAGCCAAGTCTGTGTTCAATACCAGTTCAATCCCATACCTTCACCGGGCTGGTTCCTCCATTGCCGTGGGATAGGCGAGTTTCGCCCAGAGCTTTCTGGTGTTGCAGATCGAACACCAGGTCCCAGATCATGCGCCATGATGGTAGACTAATCGATTCATGAGTGGAGTGAGATCAGAAGCATATCATATTCCAGCTCGCGAGCTAGTCGCATAGCCTAAAGCCGCAATGTGGATGCCACGATTGTCGAAATGCTTCGTTGCGACAGCGTTCGTGGTGAAGCTATTTAGAGGGCTACGTTTCAGAGCCGTTGGTCACTACGTCAAGGGAATAGGCCTCGTGGCTGACCCCACTAAAGGTTATACTGATTGGCAGCTGTTACTAGCACCCTTAGCGCAAGGCTACAGTGCCCAGAGCCCAACGACGGTGCTCATGGATGCCATCCATCTGCTCCAGCCGCCGTCCGCCCCTCCAAACTGCGGGCTCCTCTCATCGCACATTGATACACCTACTAGCCTACTGCCCAACGAGATCCCAGAAGGATGCTCTACTCAAAAAACATGCCATCATAAAATATGAAGCTACTGCCTAGGAAATCTCAGGATCACCTGGTCTTATAACTTCCAAGGCATGACCTTGTTTTTCTTTTATCCCACGGCTAACTTCCTAGCTGAAATGCGACCGAGCTGTGGACCTTCAAGATGGGCCCGGAGAGAGATTCTTGCGATGAGGAGCAACCGCCTCCACTGCCCCCTCGGCATAAGACGAATGCCACGATCGACCCGAAATCGCTCCAGGCACAGGCAACGACTGTCGTGACTCCTGTTGACATCCAGACATTGTCGTTCCCCGATGGAACTCGTGGAACATTCTCCATGCCAGGTCCTCAATCCGTGTCAACCCCGATAAGCAGCGGCTATGCCTCTCCCAGTCATCGACCAAGCAACTCCGGCGGCGAAGGCGATGACGCGGCTAGTGTCATGAGCTTCGCGCCAACCATGCGACCAGCTGGGGATATAGCAAGTCTATTAACTGAGTCCCTTAGTAAGAAAAGCCCTGCTTGGAACCTTTTACGCTCACAAGCGTCTGCCGTTCAACCTTTTGAGAAAAGCCGAGCCGGTGCGGAAGATCATCTTGCGGACTTCCAGCAAGAGTTCGACCCGCTTCCAGACGAATCGACCGAGTATTTCAAAGACGATGATAGACTGAGAATCTGGCGGTCGAAGCTCAAACACTATATGATCTTGTCGTCAGCAGGCAAGCCTATTTGGAGCAGGCATGGCGATCTTAATCTTATCAACTCCTCGATTGGAGTAGTGCAAACCATTATATCATTCTACGAGGAATCGAAGAATCCGCTACGGGGGTTTACAGCAGGAAACACCCGATTTGTTGTCCTGACGCAGGGTCCGCTCTATTTTATTGCCATTAGCAAATTGGGAGAAAGTGACGCCCAGTTACGGGCACAGCTCGAAGCTCTTTACATGCAGATATTATCCACGCTGACACTACCGTCGTTGACCAATATATTCGCGAATCGTCCATCTACAGATCTGAGGAAGCCATTACAAGGGACTGAGTCCCTTTTGTCCTCACTGGCCGACAGTTTCACGAAGGGCTCGGCTTCGGCACTTCTAGGCTCATTGGAATGCCTAAAGCTTCGGAAGTCTCAAAGACACGCCATCAACAACACGTTTTTAAAATTAAGGGCTGATAAGCTACTCTATGGGCTCATTGTGGCCGGAGGGAAGCTTGTCAGTGTCATTCGACCACGGCGACACTCGCTCCACCCAAGTGACCTACAACTTATATTCAATATGCTTTTTGAATCCGACGGCATAAAAGCAGGGGGCGGTGAAAATTGGATTCCCTTGTGTCTTCCTGCCTTTAACAATAAGGGCTATTTGTACATGTATGTGAGCTTCTTCGAGGGAGTAGAAGGAGACCAGGCATCGGGGCCAGCCGCAGCCGTAGGCCAGCCGGTGGAGGAAGAGGTCGCAATGATTCTCATCAGTGCCGACAGAGAGGCTTTCTACAGCCTCAAGCAAATGCGAGATGACGTCGCACAGCAGTTAGCAAAGAATGGCAGTCTTGCCACTATCAAGGATGCCGCAAAAGCGGGTCGTCCAACTATGTCGCAAGTTGCTCCAGGGAGCTGTATCAGCCATTTCTTGTATAAGTCACGAGCAAATGTGCAGTTCTGCATGGCTTCATTGGAACCAGCATTCAGCCCTCTTGTTGAGAGGAGGAGGCTGATGACGGTGTACCACGAGCTCCATGCGTCCACTCACGCAAAGCAAGCTCATCTCAAGATCCTGCAAAGCGTTAGTGAGGAGGTGACTTCTTTGGCATGGGTGACATCATCATTTGAGCTCCTCTGCGTCAGTGGGCCTAATGTGTCACGAGCAGCCATGGCCCAAGGGGCCAACAAAATAACCCAATGGATTAAGAAAGAAGAGCAACGCTTGTTCATTATTGGTGGCGGCGTGTTTTGAAACTAGCCCATCCACCGCATTCAGCCATATACGGGTCATTATCATACAGACATTTCCACCTCGTCATTCCCTAGTATACAGCATCCCCTGGCACTTTTGACAATGTCAGTAAGAAAGTCCGAAGCAGAGATTATTCGAAGGGCGGCACATACAAACGCTCGACACTATCCACTGAACTTGGGTACCTCGTCGATAGTGACGATTATTTGACCTTGGCTATTGGGCCTCGGAGTTTTGGTTGATGCTCGCCGGGACTGTTCGAAGCCGCCAGTATCTCGGCGAGGGGAGCGTTGTCGCTTGATAGTCAGGGACCTCTTGGCCCATTGAAGCACTTTGTCGTTGACGCTAGCCCGCGGTTTCGTTTCTGATTGCCAAGACTCATCAAAACTCTCGTTGGCTTTGGACGAGGTTGGGCTACCGCCATCTGTGAAGGAGGATGCTTCGGATGATGGAGTCAAAAAAGCTTCTGAAAACGGGGCGTCAAAGTCTTCGTGGAAACGAGGGCTTCTAGCGGGACTGCGTTGTTGGCGTTGCAAATCCGATACGCTCCTCGCTGGTAGAGGAATATGAAAATCTGGTTTGGAAGCCATAGCAGAATTGTGCGCTGACATCAGCGTTTTATAGGCTCAAGTTATTGGTATTTAGGTGATATGTTCCAGACAGCACTTCGCGCAGGATAGGATTATTGTGAGAAGAACTCAGACTTAGAGCTTAATGCCCTCGTATATATATATATATATATTCAGACCTAATAGCAACCAAATTTGAGCAAAGATAGAGAGGTCGGACGTTCAGGAGAAGAAAAAAAGTTCAGGGTTCTCCAGATCCAACGAAACGGCAAAGACTCGAGAATTTCATCGATAGCCCTATAAGTATCGAGCCATGCGTGTGCCCCATCCTGCCCACAATGCCCCTGACTAAGGCGCATGGCCAGGTGGAGTTGCGGGGATCACACCAGTCACGATGCGTAGATGGTGTTTTCTGCCCCTCAACAGGGGCCACCGCGGCGCCATGATTCAAGCCACCTCCTGCAGTTCCTGAGACGCCTGCAACCGTTGGGGCTACCGAAGCTGAGGGGTCGCCAGGTTGCGTAGAGAGGTTTGGGGGCCTTTTCGTCGTTGTGTGCATTCTGGTAAAAGACGACTGGATGATGCGATCTTGTACAAACATACCTACCTAAGGCAGGTATGCAGTTGAGCTAGGTAGGTACCTAGGTAGGTAGGGGGGGGGGGGGGGGGCAGTACATAATTCCGGCACGCTGGTTGGGCCTTTTTTTTT
>CAKNET010000065.1:0-19470 GCA_930272545.1 Sphaerostilbella broomeana | reverse complement strand
CCCCGCCCCCCCCCCCCCCCCCCCCCCCCAGTACAGAATTCCGGCACTCTGTTTGCTCCTTTTTTTTTAACCTTGGTACGGAGTCTTCCGTTCATATGCACATCCATAGAGTGTTTAATTTGAAAATTTTGTCGCCTGTTCTTGTTAGGTAAAGGCGACGGTACTTAGTCCTTGTTGTGGGGGCACGTGAACAACGCAGATGCCACAACTCATTTCGCCAACGTGCACCTTTGTGCTTCCAGAGGCATTGAGATTGACCGCATAGTCTCTTAGTTGCCACGCCACTGAGACGCTATGGGGGGAAGAGCACAGAGAGCGTTTGACAACGCTGGCCCTATGTTTCACTACGATGCAGTGTCGAATGGTCAATAAGACAAATGGTGAGACGACGGGCCGCTATCAAGTCCCCGACGAGAGTGGAACCCCAACTTTGGAGTCATCCACGGCTGGGAGCTGTTATCTTATCGCTACTTTTGGGGATGATGAATACATATGGATATTGTTTGGGCTAGAGCTACGATGTTAATTGGACGATGAGGTAGCTGAGGACGAATTAAATCAGGCAACAAAGAAATAAATTAAAAAAAAATTTGCAAAGAGAAGAGGTCAAAGAGAGAAAACCTAGAGTCTAGATTTGGCTCTTGATCGAATCAATCTCATAGCATCTTGATATGACGGCATATGGTCCTTGTCTCTCGTTCTAACCCTCGACAGGACCCAGAGGCGAGCTCTCCATGGCAACTTCTACACATGATGGCTTGCCTCGTTAAGATATACCGATTGTGGCTAGCAGCCCTTAGAAAGGCGGCGAGAGAGCTCGCAGTCTGATCACTGGGCTAATTCTAGGGGTCTAGTAGCTGTAGCAGTAGCAGCCATTAATACATCATACCTACGTAAGGTACAACTTGAGTTCATCATGGCAGCCGCCATGCTCTACCATCTCGGTAGCATGAGCTATCGCAGCTTCCACTTCAAAGCATCCGCGAGCACCAGCCATGGCTTCCGCGGCTCTGTCTCTCGTCAAGACCGCCTATGAGATTGACTATGGCTTTCAACCTGATCTCTCTTTGCAATCTCCAGCTGTGTTTTCACCCGAGGATGCATCAACCAGGCTACCAGCCGTATCTTCTTGGAGTTGGTTCGTAGTCTTCGAATCCAGGAGGTGTCGTCGGCAAGACGACACCCCGTCTTCTTGGTTTTCTTTGTTTCTCGTTGTTCTTCTGGTTCTCCGCATCTGCATATCATTTCCATCAATTTTATATCACCAGCTTCTGGCTCAGGACTCGTTCCCTCCCTTTTCCTTCCCATGGACGTTGCTCAGCCCCGGCTGAGATCTGTCAGCCATAGCTCACTTCGTAGCACATACCGAGCTCATGGAAGGCCCGTCAATTATACTAATCCTCGCCAGCCTGCGCAAAGACGCCCACTGCGTAGCCTCAACGAGAATGTCGCGCTCCTTAGGTCCCCCGGTCCGTTGGAGAGCATGCTCAAAACCACCACTGAGACTGGTGATATCGGTCTCTTTTCCATAAAGCCAACATCTCAAACCAAACTACCGCAATCGAAACCGCCTCTAAGAGATACAGGTCAGCTTCCGCTTCTTTCACGATCGAGACCCTATGAGGACGACTACTACCTAGAGGACCATAAGAGGTTGCGGTTTTATCGCGATACGGCCTCGGAAATCATTTCTCTCTATGGCTCTGACAGCCAAGGAACCTTGCTGACCTCGGTGTCTCCTACGAGTCTTGAAGATTGCCCGCGGTCCTATTCCATGACAACCACAAGCTCCAAGCGTATCCCATCACACAAATCGTCTGGTACGTTGCAGAGCCAGTCCAGCAGTGTTGGCTTCCAGCGCCCTCGGTCTCCCTTCCCCTATCCGACGAGGCTAAAGCGTCCTGGAGTCCGTCCAGCATCCCCTGCTCTCGGACAGAATGGAGATATTGACTACAGTAGAATGGTTGAACTTGATCGCTTTTCTCAAGTATGAAAGGAAGATAATCAGCTGCCTTCACTGTGCTAACATGCCTATAGAGAACTATTCATGGATCCTATAAGCCAACTTACACCTATGGTCGTCGAATGCCGCCTCTTCTTCCTCTCTTCACTGATAATAACAGACCTCTGGCCTCTCTGGCTCCTGGAGCATATCCCTCGCCATATTACTACGGCCAGGTACCATGGCGAGGCCGTATTCCTAATTCTACTGCCCCCTGGGCGGCTAAGCCCATTGATCGAAGCCAGACGGGATCTAGAGATCAAAGCACAAGATCGCCCAGCTTAACTTCTATCATCGAAATGTACAACCGGCCAGCCACCAGGAACACTAACTGTCCACCACTGCGGTCGGCGGGTTCGTTTTACTATGACTACAGCGAAGAATTTGAGAATCAGCCTCCTGGTGACATTGACTTCGAAGTCCCATTATGCCCGATACCACAAAGAGCTGGAAGTATTCGCCGCCCGATGGTGCTAGTAGATGACGGGAGACTCCGCTCAGATAAGATTGTGAACGTGCTTGACTCAGAAAGGCAAAATATTGAAAGCAATAAGGGTAAGCGCAACAGAACAGATTTCACCTGGGGCTTTATAATGATAAGTCTACAGATGAATCACCACGCGCGTCTGACGCTGGAAAACTGCATGCTATTGCTGCTGAGAAGAGAGATTTCGTTTTGAGCACTGGCGACGCTAACATTGACCTACGGCAACCGCCTTCTCATTCCGAAACAAGTTCGGAGCATGACGAAGAGCTTACTGCTAGTATCATCAGTGATGACTGTGAAGAGGCTCCGTTACTTCAGCCAATTTCGGCGTCACCTGGTTTAGGGGTGAACCAGTTAGTCGGAGTAAATGCTTCCGATAATATAACGACTGTGCAGCCATCTCCGCTGGAGAACGCAGTGAAGTTGTTGAAATTGCCCACAGTTGAAGAGAGCTCCATTGAGATCTCTAGGAATGTACCTTCTTCTCCGACCCGTCTAGGGAAGCTGAGATACAGTTTTGACCCGGCGCTTTCTGACTTTGCCTCTATTTTATCCTCATTTGATCGTTTAGGAAAGACCTTATGTTTGGAGACAGATCAGGATATGCAATCAGCTAACGATGATCTCCACGATGGGTCGCGATACACACAAGAGGATGCTACGCGAAACTTCGAAGGAAGACTGAGTCAGCGTTCATCTCTACGTGTATGCGATGAGTTTCATCACGAAGTGACAAGTTATCAGAAGCGACATCGCCGCAACGTTGCTGCTATGCGGATCAGTATGACTGGCGTGTCTTCCAAGGAACTTGCAACAGCAAACAATGTTCATAGTGATACTACCATCTTATCGCCAGAACCCATTTCGCCTATTCATCAGTTGAGGGTAAAGGAAAGTATACCTCAATTGATGAAAGCCTTGCCGCCACTCCCTGATGAAGTAGGTCCAGCTTACACTGCAGAATTCGCAAGTATTGAGCCGCCAACATGCTCTTTGGGAATTCTGCCTCAAGAGTCGAGCAAGGCATTTGGTGAAGGAATAGCCTCCATGCTAGAGACAACTCCTTTATCAGCTTCGGTGGAAGCAGCCACAGAGACATTAGAAAGCCCTCCTAAATTCAAGGTTCGAGTTAAAGCAACCCCGTCGCTTTATAGAGCTGGGAATATAGAGCGCTCAGCAAAACATGATAAACAAGATGAAGCTGATGCACAGTTCCAAGGTGTCCCTCTAACTAGGCCTAAACTTAAGCTCAAGGTTTCTCGCAGTCAGCTTGGCCAGACCCGACCGGCGAAATATGGCACAATGCTTAAAACAAATCGGCTAAAGCAATGCAATTCTCTCGCAGAGCTCGCCCAATTTCGCCAGGAAAATGACAAAGCTAATTTTCGCGATCTGAACGAGATCGGTGAGGAGAAGCCGACAGATATTTGCATGAAAGATAGCGTAAAGGCTGGAGAGGAGGGGAATGCCCGGCCTGATCCATCACCACAGCCATCCGACCAGTTCAACATACCTTATCCACCATCGCCCGACAAGATCGCGGCAATTTTGGGTCCCATAATAGCTACTAGTCAAATTTCATTGAAAGAGACGCCTAGTATCAAATCTGATATTGGTCCCAACAGACAGCGTGGCCTCCGAGGCAAGCTTTCGATGCTTCGATTACGGTTTATCGGCACGCCAACAAATGTTTCAATGAAACTGAGCAGATCTGAGCCTCTTTCAGACTCACATGAGGTGGCTCCTTCATCAACTATAGATACTAAAGAGGCAGGATGTAATCACAGCATGAATGGCCATGCGACTATCAAAAAAACGTCCGCTCAAGTAGACAAGTCAGGTTGGCGGGTCAAGAGATGGGCACACGAGGCTAAAATTGCTGTTCGCTCATATGTCAGAAAAACTTTGGATCGATCACCAAAAAGCATGTGAACAGTTAAAGGGGACCAATTGGTTGCAGGACCCGGTTTAAGTTCTGGATGCGGTGTTTGGGGACAGCCCATCCTCAATGTTTTGAACATTCCTGGTAGCTACATGGCAAGTTTGATGACGCATCACAATTTTATGCCCCAAGATGGATTTTCTAGAAGAGTATCATAAAGAAATAGAACCCATGGTGATGGATGAGACAAGAGGCGACTAGGAAGTTAATACCAATCCATCAATTTCAGCGCATATTATTGATTGTTTGGATGTGACGAATGGTGTCTGAGTGAAGAGTTCCTCCAATATCAGGATATTTGTTACACAAGCTATCGACCACGCTCATCGGTTGGCGAATTCAAAATTTTAACATCATTTGCCCTCAAGAGCATACCTACCTAAATTATCAAGACAGAAAAGCATCGAGGCGTAATATGCGGTCAATGCTCGAAAGCTTGATCATCACAATGGCGGATTTCCATTTCCGGCTTACATTACAATGATAAGCACACAAGATGTTCATATGCTAACCCCAAGTAACGGCTGGCATTCTATGGCTTGAGGGTAGCCTTAGTTGTCTACCTAGATAAGTCTTTGCGTTGTGCGGGACACGGAGGGGCAACTCCGCCTCCATTCACTTCACGAGGCAGTTTCTCAAACGACTAATACTGCCTTTATTGGATTTCGATAGAAACTATTAAAGATGGGAATCTCAGGGCGAAACGAATTTCTTGTGTCGGGAACCGAAACCATTTGAGCATTCGGTGAGCTGTAGCTTCACTCCCTGCAGCGCTCGCTCTCAGCAATGGCATCACTAATGAACAAAGCAACCCAGCTCTCAGTCCCCCTTCCTACAGGAGAAGAAGCAAGACTAGCAGCACGGAATAATTCATATACGACTTCAACGGCAGGGCTAGCGCCAGGGTTTTTGCAAGCCAACTTGATCATCCTCCCATCGCGCTATGCCGATGACTTCCGTGCCCTCTGCTCGAGAAACCCGGTCCCATGCCCTCTTATTGCCGAGTCTGAATCAAATGGATGCTACAATGCCGTTATATCCCACATTGATGGACTGACTGGATCGAATATAATCGGCGCGAGGTGTGACCTGAGGACCGATGCGCCACGTTACATGGTATACAAGAACTCCAAACTTGAGAATAGCCACTGCAGCGACATTACTGAAGAATGGACATCTGATCATGTTGCCTTCCTGATTGGATGCTCGTACAGCTTCGAATCAGAGTTGACTGCAGCTGGGCTTCCGCCCAGACAAGTTGTGCAGGGGAGGAACGTCCCAATGTATAGGACAACGGTACCACTGTGCCCAGCTGGAGTGTTTACCGGCGGCACGTATGTCGTGTCTATGCGGCCATACAAGAGAAAGGACGTTGCTAGGGTACGAAGAATTACAAGGCAATTTGCGGCTACGCATGGGGAACCCATTGATTGGGGGTGGGATGCCGTGAAGAGACTAGGGATCAAGAATATCGATGAGCCGGAATGGGGGGATGGCCCGCTCGATATTGATGGGGACCAGCCATTTGGAAGCGTACCAGAAAAGAATGGCAAGGAAGAGGATGAGGAGGGTGAGGTTCCTGTTTTTTGGGGCTGTGGTGTCACGCCTCAGGAGGCAGTTGTGAGAGCTGGGTTGGAAGGGGTTGTGATGGGCCATGCACCAGGACATATGCTAGTTCTAGATGCCAGGGATGAGGATATCACAAGATGAACAAGGTGTTATGCGCGGTTATGGGCATGGGCTTTTCAATCTCCTAGTTTAATTGAGGGTTGGTATGCCAAGAATCACTATTTTGTTATCCGACTATCGCTCGTGCAAATGCACTCTTCTCTTGATAGCAAATCAACCTCGTCGAGTTCAGCTGTGTGGCCATCCCATCCCATCACATGAACCTGAATCCGCCTCGTCGCAAGGGCATGTCCGTCGCACGCTGAAGGTAGCAGGTGTTGGAGGGGGGGTTGAAGTTCACCATAGCATAGATGCCTAGCGGGACTAGCCAGGCGTTTTAACAACTCACGACACAGATAAAACAAAGAAATCGGAATCATGTGATTCTTGAAGTTACCAGAGAAAGAGCCTCAAAACAATAGAAGGCTGAACGAGGTCGCGAACAGTGGCGCCACAGCCACTCACTAATAGCTTTTAGCGGGCCACATTCTGCCCGTGCCTGGCGAAGCGGCCGAGGCGGCCGAGAGCGGACTTGGGTGACAGGCCGCCACTCGCACTATAGTGATTACAGCTTTGAGTGTCACCATTGGGGGTAGAGCAAGCTGTGCAGCTTCAGTTCTTCAGACAAATATAGATATATTGGGGTAAGGCTCATCAGCTGTATCTGTTAGTTCTTAGAGTATTCTCTACTGTCAATATTTCGAACTGTTATTCAACTATTTGGCACTTGCTGAAGGCTGGCTGAGGCTTCCGATCCAAGATATGGAGGAAACTCCTTTGGGAGAGTCAATTCGGACATCGTCAGTTCCACCACAAGTTTAGAAACACTTCGGGGATGGAGCGATCTGAAAAGTGCGAATGACTAACAATTGTGGCCTAATAGCTGTGAACGATGTCGGCGTCGTAAGGTCCGCTATTAAAAAAGACCGATGATGTTCGCAGAGCATGAGATGTATACTGACTGACGATGGTGACATGGCATAGATCAAATGTGATCGGAAGCGTCCCTGTTCACGATGTGTCAAAGCTGGTACGGAGTGCGTGCTACAAGGCACGGGAGAGAAGCAGCGGTGAGTTGTTCTGGGCCTATTTTCCCGACAGCTAATATAGTTGCCAAATACATGTAACACGCAGGACTGACTTTCCACAAACAGACCAGTTTCGAAGAGCTATGTCCAGGCACTAGAAGGGCAGATAGCTTCTCTGGAGCGCCTGGTCCACAAGCTAGCCGTGTCGGATGACACGGAGAGGAATCAGATCCTCTCCGGACTATCGGTCACGTCGGTGGCTGCAGACTCAGCAACGCCGGATGACAAGACGGAGATCAAATCAGACCCTAGTCTCGCGGCCGCGAGGGTCAAGTCTGGGCAGCTGAGGAGGCTCGGGGCGAGCAATGCTGCTCAGTTCTTTGGCGGGACCAGCTTGTTCCAAATCCACCTATCCAAAGACTCGTCGCCACCCAGTACTGGAAACGCAACTGAGTTGGACTCTGTGTTTTCTTCGATTACCGGCCAACTGTCTGTTGAGGGCCATGACGCACACGGAGACACTGACGACTTGAGTCCCAGCAGTGGGTATTTCCAGTATGCGCCGCATGATGAGACGTCACAGAAACTCATGGCGGCGTTCTTCACCGAGGTGTACTCTTACAATATGGTTGTTTATCGAGAGTATTTCCTGAGGGACTATGATATTGGATCTGGGAAGTACTATTCCGATGTGCTCCTTTACGCAATCTGCTCTCTCGCTGCGCTGCAGTTTGACGGCATGCTCAACCTCTCCGATGTGTTTTCCGGCCAAGCCCAGACTCTCCTGTACTCTACTCTGGATAGTCCCGACTTGACTACGCTCCAGGCTCTCGTCCTACTAGGTTATCGAGAGATCGCCGTGGGCCGCAAGTCCAAGGGCTGGCTGTTCTGCGGTATGGCGTTCCGCCTCGCCCATGAGATGGGGCTGCACCTGGATCCGAGCAACTGGGATGGCTGCTCGACCGAGTCGCTGCGGGACAGGGAGATCCTGCGTCGGGTATACTGGGCTGTTTTCATAGCTGATAAACAGCTCAGTCTCTATTTCGGGAGACCGCCGGCTCTTTACCCTGGGGAGTCGGACGTGCGGAACACCATGAGGCTTCAGTACCCGCCTGATTGGCAGGGTCTCTTGGAAACGTACATATGTAAAGGCGCGTCTGCGACGGAATGGGAGGATGGGGTGGCGATGGTCGGCTCGTTCATATACCGGGCAGAGCTGTCCAAGATTATCCACGTCGTCATTACGGACTTGTTTGAGAACCGGAGAGACGGGGCTGACCCGACGATTGTGGCGACAAAGTCACGGCGAATACATGTTTCTCTGACGAAGTGGCTCTCGAGCCTTCCTGGGTCATTGCATTGGAATCAATGGACCGTTGGACAGGTGCCGCCATATGTTCTTCATCTACAGTATGTCCGCAATGGGGTTCCATCCACGTCCAGGGAAGTCTACTGACTATTTTGCGCAAACCAGCATGGTATTCCACACTGTAATGATTATCCTTCATCGCCCACCGTCAAACATGTTTGAGAAACCAGGCATTGCGGAAAGCGAAGACGTCGAGATCTGCTACGAGTCTCTGCAGGCCATTCTAAGGCTGATGAGGAGCTACTCCCGCTACTACCGCTACAGGTCCTTACCGCTGGATTTTGTGCATACCCTTTCCACCGTTGCAGGCACCGTTATGATGAAGCGGTTTCTGCAGAAAGCATCGTGGAACGATCCAGATATAGAGCGGGCCCTGTCGCTCATCACCGAGGCCATGGACGACGTGCAAAACGCCTGGCCCTGCGTGAGGGAGATTCGAGACGTCGTGCTCGAGGCGCAGCTGACACAGGCGACGATGGTGCCGGAGGACCCGCTGAATGCACCGGATTTGATGAACGGGCTTGAGATGGGCAATGATTCTACGACGAGTTTCCTGGGTGACATTGGGGATGATATTGGAACGCTGATAACTGATGAGTTTCTGAGAGCGCAGCTTCCAATCTCGGAGCCGAGCCTAGAGCCCTTTGATTTCAATCAGCTCCCGGGCCTCTGAAAGGTACGTACCTAGGTTAATGGGCGATGTGAGTGACGATGTCTTAGCTGTGGCACGGCTTAGATAGGTCTTGAGAATTTTGGGCGGCAGAGGCCATGATGTGCAGGGTACGTATGTATATGGGATTTCGACCTAAGCTGGGTGTTGCGGTCTGAGACACACGTTGGAGCAGCATTTCTGAGACACAAACGATTGAGGGGCAAGCAAGCACATGTATGTGGCATTCCAGGCTGTTGGCCAAGTCCTTTGCTATGGATGGGATTCTTGGATATCGGCGGTTAGAGGCCTTTCTCGACATGACTTGGTAGCACTGAGTGAAATGGAATGGGTGTGGTGTGCGTTGGTCCAGATCGTCAAGGCGGTGGACAGAACGAGCTGATGTGGATTTGGTGCGCCAAGTTTACCGAGGTACGAAGGAGATGCTCACTAATACGGGTTTATTTGCGTCTTTGTAATAATATATCGAGCAGGAGTAATATATAATGTTGTTGTCTTTGTATTTATTGAAAACCGGTGAATGGTTGATTTTCAGCTAGGGAGAGAGGTTCGTATCGCCCTACATTCATTGCACTATCGTGGTGTATTCATATCTGCCATATTAAAATCCATTGGATGCTGCTTTCGCAAGGGAGCGTCATTCAGGATTCATATTGACGGAGCGCCTCTGCAGATCGCTATGGCCCGATAGGCATATCGCCAACCAGGTTGGGCGTTGGTGGGTGGAGTTGGATCTGCTGGGGTGTTAAGCTAAAAATAGACGATCCAACGCCTTGGGCGATACGCTTCAGCGAGTATAGTATCGTGTTAATATGGAGAACTGCACGCGGTGTCTGGTCAGCAAACCGCTGCTGTGCAAGGTAGAGGGATAAGACATTGATTGGCAACCGGCGTAAGCAGACGTGGAGGCAGCGGAAGAGAGAGAGAGAGAGAGAGAGAGAGAGAGAGAGAGAGAGAGAATTTCCAACGAGATGGACTTTTATTTTATTTTATTTTTTATCCTCATGGAGATTTCAGGATAAATACCCATGGCGAAGGGGGAAGATCAAAAGGTGGAGCAGGGCGGGAGAGAGAATGGCTTCAAGGTTCGCTGATTGAATGAACAAGAGTTAAGCTTAGGTGGGAGTGTGTGGTGCTGGGTCAGCCCGCCGCTTCATCCCTTCCTGCCGCTCATTGATAGACAGCAGCGGGCGCCGCTAATGACAAAGGAATTTGGATGAATGATGAAGACCATCAAATATAGCAAGCATCCATTCCAAGGGAGCCCGTAGTAGTGCGAGCGCTGCAGATGCTCCTCCTCGGCCACATCCCCTCTGTGGCCTAGACTCTCTGCAAGTCGTTACATGCCATGGACATTGATTGATGGAGTGCGTTGATTGATTGAACTGGCTGGCTGTAGGTGGTCAGGTTTAGCATGTCCCTGCTGCAAGAACCGCGGTGAGACAGTGACATCAAAAATAAAATAAAAATGCCAATGAGCATCTTATCTTCTCGATCCACGGGGATGATGCATGCGATGCCTCCGGTTGTCGCCAATCCCCATGTCTCTCAATCGATGGCGTCTCGCCCGCCAAATCACATCACTGTAACGCATGTTTTGGTGAACCCCACAGACAACGAAGGGGGGGGGGAGGGGGGAGGAAACCACTAATAATCGCGAGTTCTAATACCGCCAGCGCTGGTGGTGGTGGTTCCCTTGCACATGGCTTGTGCATTTATAACACCCAACATTTTCGTCCCTCTGTATGTACTATTCCCATAGATAGCACAGTGGTTAGAGAGGAAGAGCTGGAAACGCGAAGGAAGAATGCAATGTATGTAGCCTTGCGTTAGGTGCTGCAGACGTTGATGGCGCTAGAATAGCTCGATTCGGACCCTGCCTAACTAGGTGGCCATCACTATGGATCTTTGCAGCCCAGGAAGCCCAACCTAGAAGCCTCCAGGGCTCCAAGGCGCTGAAGTAACGCCTGAACACCTGTGGGTGGAGGGCCTAGTACAGGTGGTGGGAATGCCACTACCACCTCCACTAGTGGACAGTAATCTGCATTTGCTCGCCACATTATCCATCCATGGTCTCAGCCACGAAGCCCGTCACTGCAAAGGAGTTGGTTTCCAGCTGCCAGTGCGTCCTCCGTGTCTTTTTTTTTTTTTTTCACGCCCCGACTCGCTCGCTCCTTTTTCTACTTCGTCCCAGCCTTAGCAGTGTCTGCTCGATCTATGAAGCAGAAGAGGAAGAGAAAAAAAAGCCCTCCACTCGCCTACTTGCCATGCCGCATCCCAACTGACCGACCTGCTCACCTGTAGCTGAGCCGTGCCATGGACGTCTCGGCGCCGTCCCAGGCACGTCGGTTGAGTATCGAGAAGCCGCCGATCTGTCCCATCACCCAGCCGTTGGACAGGTTGCCCGACGAAATCATCGAGCAGTGAGTGCGCCGCCAGACTTGAGATGGAGACTGGTTGGATACACGCCAGATGGGAGAGAATGCTTTCTAATCACGGCGACGCAGCATCTTTCGAGAAACCGACCCCAGCGCCTTTGCTTCACTCGTCGTCTTGAATCGGAAATGGCGAGCCGCATCGCAGCGGCCGCATCTATACCTTCAGCAACTTGCACGCTGTCCCACCTACCTCGCGAACCCGGGCAGTTTACCCTCTGCCGACGATGAGAACCTGCTGCCTCGCCTGCGGCGGTTGTTCGCCAGAGAGGTCAAGCGGAATCTCTTCGATTCATATATCCGACCCAACGAGACCGTCGTAAAGCTGATATCCAATGCCATTAGCTCGTCATCAAGCCCAGGGGGGGAGGGCATGAACTTCGCTGCCTCCCCACGCGGCCATCACGTTCTAGCCTTCAATTCTTCTAGGATGTACCTGATTGATATCCGAGAATCTAGCATCCAGGTAAAGCGAGAATTCAAGATCCTCCGCCGTCCAGCCTCGGCATGCATCACGGATGACGCCACCCTCTTGGCAGTCCTCTCGACAGAGATGCAAGTTGACCTCTATGATCTGACCGAGTCCCCGCCGAAACGCAAAAAGTCGATGATTCTCGACAACAATCCACGAACGATTGCAATATCTTCTTGTGGTTCTGTCCTGGCCGCTGCCTATGATGGTGGTATCGAGGTGCAGTCGCTCAATCCTGGAGCCTTACCGACTGAAAGGCGGGCTGTCAAGTGCGAGGCCGTAGACGCATTGGCATTCTCCTTTGACGGCACGCAGATTCTCGGCACGACGCTCCATTCGTCACCGCCGAATACAGTTGTCATTACGGCCCCTTACTACGACCCTGGCGCCTCGATGCTGGATGAAAACTTGAGTGGCATGTGGACTACGTCGATCCTGTTTCCCAATTCGAGCCGGGACTGTAGTCACGCAGTCTTGCTGCAGGATGGGAGACAGGAGGAGGCCGCGTGGGCCTTCGCCTACGACCGCAGCTTTGAGACGTTCCGTGCCGTACGAATCGACGACTTGCGAAATGGAACCACGTACTTTACTGGACCAGAGCCCCAGACGACATCACAAGCACAGCTGCTCCCTTGCACGCTTCCCTCTGCTACATACCGAGGAGAGCTGGTGTCGGCGGGTTTCCACCGCAACGAGGTCTGGATATATGGTGTCCCCGAGGATTTAAGCGCCATCCCTGAACCCATCTCTACCAATACGGACGGGGCATCCTCGGGGCTGACCAGGCAAAGCAGTTCATCACGGCCATCATCGACCCGGGCGCAAGATGCCGCCACTGCTGCCGCTGCCGCTGCCACCACTGGACGTGTTCCCCAATGGCAGATTCTCTGTGATAAGCTGAGGAATAATTTTGTCGCTGGACACAAGGTTTCGGATGTTATCGAAGTGAGCAATGTGAAGTGGGTTTCGGGATTTAGCAATTCGTCACTTAAGGAAAGACTCGTTATTACAGCGCGAGGCATCTCAAAGCCCAGACTTGTGACAGACGAAGAAGACATAGATTTCGTCGACGGTGGGAGGATAACGCTGCTAGATTTTGATTATGGCATCACCGACGGTTCAAGGAAAGAGATCACAATCGAAGTGGGAACCAACCACGCCGAGGTACTCGAGGAGGAGCGACGGGATATGGAAACCGATGTCGCCATTGTTCGACGGAGGACGGTGGCCCAGCGGCGGGGGGGTAGGGGAGGGGGCCACGCCCTTCTCCGAGCCGCAACTGCTACTGCCCAAACCCTGGTGGCTCAGGAGACGTCGCAATCACAAGAGAGTGCGACGGATGATGATCCATTGACACCAAGATCGCTGGGTCAGAACCCCACTAGCCGTCAAAATCCCCAGACAGACCAAGAGCCGGTGGCAAATGATGAGGATGTCTTGACCATTGAGCAACAAGAAGCCCTAGATCAGCCTTATGCGCATTCTAGCCCTCGCTCAGGCACCACCCTTCGCCGAGCTGCTACAGCGGCTGCAGTCAATCGCAGGCTAAATCCACGGACCGCCGATGGACGACCCATTGAGTACCGTCGGGCGGATGGGAGAAGAGAACATCCCCACGAGAGTGACGCGGACAACTGGGTGCCACCGCCACCGCCGTATCAAAAGGAGGATCCCGACGAAGCACCGGCTTTCCTGCGCGGCCAACCCCTTTTAGCCCCTGTTTCCGTTCCAGGAATGCCTATGCCACCGGTTGTGCCGCAGCTCTACCATCGCCCGACACATGAGCATCAGGCACAATCTGTCAACGCGACTGCAGCACACGCAGCCATGCGAGGCCACCAGTCAGACGAAAAACATGGGGCTTACCATCACAGGTCGGCAAGTGACTCCACGACAGCTGGAAGAATACGCATGGAAATTTCTCTGTCAATACCAAACGTGTCTGGCTTATCAGAAGTGGAAAACCTATATGACGCTTCCCCGCCAGGATCGCCACGGGCAGCATCAAACTCTCAGTCGGGGTCTATTCCAACACGACAAGTTTCCAGAGAAACTGCTATTGATTCTGCCTCTGCGGTGTCAAGCAGTCCTACCACCTCAAACCGAATGAACACTGAGATCCCCAGCAGCGCACCAAGACTAGCCATCCAGACCTCTGCTCTTTCAAACCCAGAGCATATGACTAATACATCACCACAAGTTAGACGATTATCAAATGCCCAAACATGGCCATTAGCCCCCAGCGTTAGCCAGGAGACATTTACATATACATCCCATACAGCAGGCATTACTACATCACCATTGCCCCCAGCCCCTAGTTCAGACCAGATGGAGAGACTCAATAGGAGAATCAGTCAGGGAAACCCGCTGCGCCTATCAGGAGGTCTCACCATGCAAGGCTTGTATCCTCGGCAGCATTTAAATGAAGTAAATATTTTGGAGATCCAACAGCCAACCCCCGTGTCCTCTACCTCATCAGCAAGCATGCCCGAACACGAATTTGATCCACCTCTCATCATCAGCACGCCAAGAGGCTTAGCTGGTGCATACGACCCCCCAAATAGGAGAACATCACGGCGTGGTGATACACCCATCTTAGCACCAGTTCCTCGACGACCTCGACCAGGCGCACATTCTGCTACCCGCCCGACTGTGGAGAGATTAGAAACCATCTATAGCGGGGGGGCGGGAAGTAGCCAGGCCATACAAACCAACACCCTTGTCTTGCCGTCATGGATGAGGGCCCCGTCCACATCGCCTGGTAGATCAGGCTCACTTGTAAACAGGAGACCGAGCCGGGCTGAGAGGAGTGCTGCGAAGAATATGCGAGATGCCAGAAAGCGAGGCTGGAAAGGAAAGGCGAAGAAGGCGTCGAAGAAGACGAATGATGGTGATGGTCACGCCATAGTATGGGCAGACATTCCTAGGGCATCGACCCAGAAAGACCATGAAAAGGAGAAGAAATGTGTGTTGATGTGAACGGACACCCAAAAAAAAAAAGAAATTCTATTGGTTCTCTCAATAGTTTCCTACCATGTTGGACTTGAGTTTTTTAGCAGAACAGAGATCATATCTCGCTTTTTTTTTTGGGTTATCGAACAAGGCGCTTTTGGAATGTTTTTCTCTCAATAGCAGCATAGCGCGTATGGGCGAGCAATATATCAAAGGGGGAAGCAATTTGCCATCTTGTCGGGAATGATGTTACGTGGGAATTGGATAGTGATACCACATTCGCTTTAGACGATGTTTGTTTAAGAAACGCCAAGGGAAATAAATAATAATATTATGTGGGTTAATGATGCTTTGGCGTGAATACTCTTCTGGGATAAGTGACGGGGGGTCATTCCGTATGTGTAGCAAGCACAGTCTATGTTGTGTGTAGCTAGGTTTGCGTTAGTTGAAGCTCTCTGGGCTGACTGACTATCTAGTCTGGTCTGGCATGGCAGATAGAGGAGGCAGTAGCGGCATGTCGTGTCGATAAAGGATAAAGCACTATACAATACTAGTTCTTCCTTTGTATATGTTAAATATGTTAGCTTTTTTTTTTTTTTTTTTCACTTGACGTTGGTGAAATGGGATTAACTGTCTTGACTATTTGTCATGCAGTGCTCAGTAACGAAGCCGAGCATGATACCTGTTATGAGATGGGAATCAAATTCCCACGACTTCAACAACGTCATATGCTTTAGGGCAGCTACGGGTTTCGCCTCAATTCACCCTCAAACAAGGCGTTAATCGTGTCACTTCATTTTTAACAAAGAAACAGAGAGTGGTGTGGGCCGATCATACATCGGAACGAAGTAAACATTATACGCTCTATCTATATATATATATATAATTTTTTTTTTTTTGACAAAAGAAAAAAAAACAATAATCCATTCATCATTGTTCAACGCTTCATATCCTCGGCGTTGTGCCAGGGACGTAGGGCCGCCCACGCCGTACATCTCCCAGGTCCGCCTCGTACATGAGATCCGTAAATGTAGTGGCCTGCGTTACTCTTTTATCGACGTCTGGAGCAACGGTCGTTGGGTCTGCAAACACATTGATGCTCTCGCTGCTGGGTTCGCGGGGCACGCTCTGCGTGATGACCCGCGTGCTGGAGGCCTTCATGGCTCTTATGGGCGCGAGGCGGGCCCCCACGCGCCCTGTGCGGGCGTGCTCTTCGTCTTCTGAGTTGACGGATGCTCCAGAGGGGGTGGGGGACCGAGCAGATGGGTTAGGCGAGTTAAAGGGGTTGGGGATGGAGAGTCGCGGAGGTTTGGTCTCGCGCGTGAAGATGATCTGGGGTGGCCGCTGACTTATGGACGATGCGGCGGACGGGCTCTTGAGGATGAAATCGGTGCGGTAGGAGTTGGGCTGTAGAATGGGGTCGGAGATGACGTTGCCTTTGGGACCGGGACCGGGACCGGCATTCTTCATTTTAGCAAAGGTTGCCTTCTCTGGATGGTAGCCCTGGCGACGGCGGTTGCGGCGGATGAAGAGGACGGCGATGACTCCCATTAATATGAGCACGGCGCAGCCTCCAATGACGCCGCCGATGATGGAGACGGTTCTAGGGTTGGAGGAGGAGCCGGAGCCTGATGAATCAGCAGCAGTAGAGCTAGTCGATGATGAAGAAGAAGAAGAAGAAGAGGAGGAGGAGGAGGAGGAGGTAGCAGATGCCGTTGAATCTGCAGTTGTCGCCGTAGCAGTCGAAGTTGGGTTGGTGCTATCTCGCGGAGACTGGCTCTGGTCCGCATTCTTGATACACTGGACATCACCAGAACATGAATACCCAAAAGGACAGCAGAGGTCCGCACCACACTTTTCGAGGGCAACATCAAAGACGCTAGTTATGATGGGCGAGCTGCCATTCTGGTCGGGGTCCTGCTGATGCACGTCGCAGGTGATGGGCTGGATCTTGTCGCAGTTCTTGCCGTCCGGGCAGCACAGAGCCGTAGTGTTGCCAGCGAGAGGAATGCACGACGCAGTCTGGGGACAGCAGAAGTTGTTGGGTAGACCGGCTGGACAGGCCTGTACTCCTGAGGCAGAGCATGTGTTGTCTTGGATATGGAGGGGACCGCCGGCAGGTGAAGCGGTGGTTGTTGTTGGTAGAGCTGCTGCTGCCAGCAGAAGCAGCAGCATCAGGCGGGATGGTGTCCGTAGAACTGCCATATTAGCGACTCGAAAACCCCGTCGTTGAAGCCGAATCCAGCGTATTGTATTTCGTGATAATTCGTTCGCGATAATGTATTGTTCGTCTGGTCGACGTGGGATCGTTTCTAGGCTGAAGTGTATCGGTTTGGACGCAAGTTGCGAGGACAAACGCGAAGCGACCGTCGTCCACACAAAAGGGTAAATGTCTTATTGAACAGAGATTGAGCCCCTCTGTCCTTACCTTGGAGCAGGACTGGTGGAATGCAAAAGGTGAAAGAAAAAAAAAATAATCGTCGTATGGCAAAATGCGGTTGTTCGGCGATCAGATCAAAGCATGAACAGTGACTTGATAATGCCCAACCAACACACGACAGTAGATACTCGGGGGGAAGGTAACGATTCACAAGAGAAAGTCACATCAACGAGTAAGAAGGACGATGAAGAAGATAAAAAGTGTAGGACGAGAAAACTGGCCGGATTACAAGGGATCTCGGGCAGAGAAAAGGAAAACAGACAGAGTCGTGGGCACAATCACAAGCGCCAGATCCATGACAGTTTTCCCTTTTGGCGCGTCTCAGAAACAGGCATGACCAGATGCCTCGATTGTTCTATTCGCAAAGAAAAGAAAAATTATATCTACGCCTCAGCTGTTGCCATATCGAGCAAGCAAGCCAGAGGGTGAAATACGCTTGAACGGCAAGCCGCATCCCTAGCGAGTGCAATGGCAGGCATGGAAGGGATCCCGAGATAACCGCTTGGGTAGTCCTCTAGATGGTCCATAGCCACTCGATATGAGACTGCTGGGCGATGGTGCCACACGACATGCGCCCCATCATCAGACGATAGACCAGAGCAGCTGGCATGGAGGAAGCGCTGCGGCGGGCCAAGATGAGAGGCGATGAGCGCATCTGGCCTGGCGGTGCGATGACGTAGCTCACATGGCTGTGTGTAGGAGAATGGCTGGCCGGCAATTTCACGGTATAGAATGAATGGCTGCTGCAGAATCCGAATATCGCATCAACGCGTGAAACACTGATGGCATATGGTCGTTCGTTCACTTGCTGTGGATGATTGGGTGAGTGAAGTTGATGAGGTGAATATGTATGAGTGAGAGTGTGGGCGGCTGCTGTCTGGCTGTTGGATAGCAAAAGCTCGTGTGGCTCATCGTCGTCGCAGAATTAGGCGCGCCCAAGGAAATAGTGCACGGCGATTGGCTATAGGGCGCTAGACAGGTCTGTAGGCGCCGAGCTCTCAGCGCCTATGGATTATTACCGCATATTTTTAAAACTGAAGGAGGGCCGTAAGGACAAGCAGTGGGTCTGGAAAAATGATAGGATGCCGTGCCTCTATCGACTGGCAGTAGTTGAGGTACATGTACCCAAGTTTGAAGTAAATAAGAGGAAAACGGGACGACTTTCGTCACGGGTTCAAACGAAACGAAACCAAGTTTCATGTCAGAGGCAGCCAGTGGGCAAACACTTAGTAAAGCACTGTAACATTGAACAGAGGAAGTATCCATGGAATCCATGGATACATAGAGAGATAGGTACCATACGTGTTATCTACACGCACATTCACATTCACACACACACACACACAGAGAGAGAGAGAGAGAGAGAGAGAGAGAGAGAGAGATAGAATTACTCTTTCTTGCTGGCAATAGCGGTGCTACTTCGCATTCATTCATACATGCGTGCAATTTCCAAGTTAACCAGCTTGTTTCTATGCGTGCTTTTTTTTGTTTCCTCCGCAAACCAACCTTGTCCAAGGTGACAAACAGTCTGAGGTCCATGGGATGGATGCGAGAAAACCCCTCTTAGCACCCTCTCTCCTCTATCTCTACAGGGGCCCTCGCTCTACCTACAGGGGACCATGTCCCCCCGAACAGCCGACGCGGGCTTTTTAGCGGTCAATCACCATCCAAACGTCCCCAAGTCCCCTCTCCTCCCCTCTCCTCTCCCCTCCACCTGGTCCATTTTCGATTCCCGACCCTCGTCCGTCCTCCTCCTCCTCCTCCTCCTCCACTTTCGTCTCTTCTCCACCTACGGAAGGATACAAGTCTTTCATGCATAATCATTCAATTATGGGTCCTTTCTAGCAACGGTTTTTTTTTTTTTTTGCCGGCTCCCTGTTCCCTTTCCTATTTAGTTAGGAACAGGCCAAAAACCCTTGAACGTCAGGGTGGGGGGGGGGGGGGGGGGGGGGGGGGGGGGGGGGGGGGGGGGGGGGGGGGGGGGGGGGGGGGGGGGGGGGGGGGG